>OMLC01102831.1:14088-27175 GCA_900302585.1 Regalecus glesne | reverse complement strand
GGAATCTCAACATGAATCTAAATTCAAGCCGTATCTTCTCAATATTTTGACACAACAGTTTATTGGTTCTAATATGGTTAAATTTTTTCGTGCTCAAAGAATCTCAACCTTTAGCCTAAAGGTCAGCCTCACGTCCTGTTAACATGTGCTCACAGGGGACGGTAACTCCCACACAAGTCATGCTCTAAATGATTCGCTGTGGGTAAGATCAACACATCCGTGCCTTAAAAGTAGAGAAAAGATGCAAATCTGAGTTCATTCTAATATTCAGTTTATTTGAAATGTTCAATGCAAATTTTTGATAACACAATAGAGGCAGCATCTTTTGTGCTCATATTACCAAAGAAACGGACCATAGAACAAATATAAGTGCCCTTCTATCATTGACACAGTAGAAAAATACCTTCTGATATAGAGCGTGCCTTTCCTCTCACAGATAAACATGCCGTCACGACTAGACACAAAATATCCCCTCTCCAACAAAAACATCTGTACAAGTTATTGACAGTATATTGTGCTTGACAGGTCATACATAGCATCGTCATTACATCATCAGTTATATATCTGTATAGCCAGTGGAACATCTCTATACACACGCAGCCACTTCTCTTTTTAGTGGCGTGCAGCACTAGCTGGACAAACAGATACAAGGACTATAACATTGGGATGATGTAAACATAAATGGGCTGTATTTGGTTGGTTTGAAATGAAAGAATAAATAACATAAGCAAACCCTGGCTTTTGGCATGGAGGCAAAATGATGAACAACACAGCCTATACCCAGAACCCCTCCAATGTTAAATAACATTCGTTAACTTTTTTTCCTTAGACCATTCGTTCCACAGAAACAGTCACGTATAATATGAATTAAGTCGATTTAATAGAGCTGAGAACACTGGTAATTATCACAGAGTGACACTTGAGTAAAATTGACTCCATTTTATGTGTCATGAATAGGCCCCACACTGTGAGGGTGAACATGGCCCTGGATGGAGTGTGGGAAATTGAGGCTAGATGCTCTTCCCTAAAAGCCTGTGGTGGGATTGAATCCATGATTTCTGACTTGCCATTTCCATTTTCCAACACGTGCACTCTACTGCTGAGCTACTGAGGGCACGGTGTCACGCACTTCAGGAAATGACCAGCCAGGTGTCACAGGTTCGATCCCACTGCAGGGTGTCAGGAAGGGCATCTGGTCTCAATCCCCCACACTCCATCTAGGTATGTGTCCATCCTCACAAAATGAGGGCTAAATGTGACATGTAAAATCAGACCTTTCTTATATTAATGACAGTTTCTGTGTAAGGGATGGTCATGACTAAAATGGGTTAACTAACATTCATAAAGCTAAGGAAGAAAAGGCCGAGGATTGGCATTCATCATCGTTCTTTCTTCATGGGATCAGCACCTGTGAGATAAAACACTAGATGTACAATTCACATATGATAAAGCATAGAGAACATGTTTTTTTAGGGTTTGAGCTGCAGGGGCGTCACAGGGGGCTTGGTTCCTCATGGAAGACAGGAATCCACCTGTGAACTTGATTTGGGAAATTTTGGGGAGTCTCGAAAATACTGATGGCCAAATTCTTTTTGCCACAGTTTTGGAGTTTATCAATTACTCACTCACTATAAAGATCAAACTATGCAATTCCTGCCATCACCATCCAAACATGGTACTGCAACAGCAACCAGCCATGACAGAAGAATTTACTTAGTGCAACATGGCCTTTGCATCTGACCTGTTCATTTCTCATTCTCACTTCTCATTTCATCTTTATTCTAACTGGCCAAGTTGTGTCACGGGTAATGTTTGCTTTGATATTTGTCTCTGAGGCAAAGCTCTGTTGATAGAGAGTATGTATATACTAACTTCTGGCATCCTAGATGTTTCATTTTAATTGACTTATTGTAATTCCTCTCTGAGGCATACCCCACAATGCAAAACATCAATATCCCAGAAGCTGTGGCAATATCCACACCCTGCACATGTGTGAGTGTGTGTGTGTGTCTGTGTGGTTACATGTACCTGTGATTTCCCCGAGACAGAGTTCCTCACACTCTTCTGGTTGGAGGAAGCGGTTGGCGTTGCCTTCACAGCCGCTGTAGATGAACGGCCGACAAGCCTGAACCTGCCTGTTAAAGTACCAGCGCAGTGTGTACCGACCACAGCTTCCCTCATCCATGGGCAACAGACATGGGTCTACTGGAGCTGTAGATCACACACATGAACGTGCACAAACACACAGACACACACACACACAGACAGACACACACATACACACACACACACACACACACACACACACACAACAAGTTAGAGAGAGGCGGACATGACAAGAGAAGCTAAGCAGAGCAGTAAGCAGCGACAGGGGGGTTCAGCTGATGGAAAGACAAAATAATGAGAAACCATTGCTTCAGAGATTCCCTCTTATAGTGTGTCCAACATTTGCCAGTCATTTGGCAGTTTGAACAAAATATTCTTCAGAGAATTGGAGAAGCAACAGAGACTCTGAGGCTAGTAATGTTCTCAAACCTTATCTTACTGTGTGTTCTAAATATGTACATATGTGTCTCACCAAGAAAACATCCATAGCTACGAAGGTCTGTGGCATGCAGAATGGGCCATGTAATAGCCAGGCAGACAGGGAGATGGAATCATCCATTTAAAGTCTGGTTTACCTTCCCCCTTGATATCCCTCTTGGGCCTGACTGCATTGGGCTGGACTGTTCTCAGAGGGTTAACTTTGACTGCCTTCAAACCCTCAGTGTTAGCTGCTTTCTGAACATCACCCCTGGCCGATTTCACTGTTTCAAATTTAGCTGATTTATCTGGTTCAACTTTGACTGTTTTCTCTGGTTCAACTTTCACAGCCTCACCTGTCAACACACACAGAACTACTGATGAGGGATATTACGAAGCTGCATCCAGTGAAAACAGGACATTCAGTTTGATGTAATCTTCATAATTCAGACAAAATCATATCTGACGCAACATATCCAGGTTGCTGCGTGTTTGTAGGAGGCTGTGGCAGAGACAGACTTGGCAGTGGTCAGTGAGTGGAGCAGTGCTTGTTGAAGGTAGAGTGATTTCAGAGGTGAGTCAGACACAGAATGTGATACAGTGGATGGGAGGGGTAAAGATGTACAGTACCGTCCATCTGGTTGGCAGATGCATCACCATGGTGGCCCAGCTCTTCTAGTGGTTCATTGTAAGTCTCGATGGAGTATATGTGCTCATAGTCAGGGTCATGGGTGTTCATCACCACGTGCAGCTCACGTCCTGAAATCAGAATGATGGTGCCACAAAGATCACATAGCCTCCCCTATTTTACCCCTGGTAAAGGGGTAAAGCCTCACTTAGATAGATAGAAAGTGAGATGTTTCCATTGGCTAAATTGAGATAAACACAATAAACTTTAACGTGCTTCCTCGCAAAAGGCCGTTTAGATCAGTATATTGATTTCTGAATGGATCTTCCAGACTGCTTTAGACAAGGGAATCTGTCAGGATGCAATTAGAGGTGGCACTTCAAATGAAGCCAGGCAGGGTAAAATAAACAAATAAATAAATAAATGGAGTCCTCTGTTTTCTTGACCAGAAAACCACCCAGTGCTCAGAGATCTCCAGAACAGCACCAACCAGTCAGAATTTGACTGTTAAGAACAGACAGACAGACAAACAGAGAGAGAGAAAAGCAGACTAACAAAGGAACAACTGATGGACAGAATAAGAGGCGGACACACTCACCCTCCTCGGCCTTCCGGGCCAGTGGGAGCTCTGGTGCAGGCCGAGCCCTGGCCGCGGGACGGAGCCGAAGATCTGAGCTTAAACCTGAGAGCCGGACAGCACAGGGTGGAGCAAATAAAAGAAGTGGAAAGCACCAAGGGAAGAGAGAAGAGAACACAAGGAACGGCAAGTACCAAGGAAATACAGGATAGGATGGAGAAGTAGGGGGCAGAAGGGGATAAAGGCCAGAAAAAACAAAAAACAAAAGACAGAACATCTTGGTAGTAAGACATGTAGACACACTGGGACTTTAACACAGGTAGCAACCCCAAACCACCACCAAACCCTCCCAGCATTCCAACACACAGGCTCCGGCAGAGGACCACAAGCAGTACTCAAGCCTTCCATGGAGTCTTGAGTCACACTCAAGTCACTAATATGCTGTGACTTAACTGGAATTTCCTGATTTGACTTGAGACTAGAGATGCAAATTCCTACAGACATGCACAATAAGAGACAGTGGCTGCTAAATTTTTACTGCATCAAAATCAATCAAATGTTAAGTTTGAGCTGATTTTCAATGAGTGCGCATATTAACTGACAATGTGCTTCTCCTATGCTTTCTTGTTGGTTTGAGTTTCATAAGATTCAGACATAAATACTGGCAAATTATCCGGCTTTAAGCAATGACACAGTTCAAAATTGTTTTGGAGGAGTGTCTCAACAAACCTCAAACCTATGCTCAAAGATAAGAGAAGTGACTTTATTCAAGGACTTGGCTTCAATTTGCACAAATCAACTTAAAGCAGAGTCACAATAGACCGCTGAGGATATGAGTGACGAACCAATTCTCAATAAAACGTCTCATCCAGTTGAACTGATTCACCTTTTTTGTGATAACAGAACACTCTTTAGATGACTATGACATAATATACACATAATATGAAGAAGAATGAAAAAGAGCAGTACATTTGGGATTATGGTGTCAATGTGTTTGCCTTTTAAATTCAATAGGAATAGGGAGCAATGTTGCATTTGTTTGTATGCAACGAAATGACTGTCTATCACATGGTGCACTGTTCTAAAAATATATGAATGTTTGTACAATGTAAAGGCAACTGAGAATCTGAATGTATGAAACATAAAATATTCCTGTGGCAGACACCTAACAAATGCAGTTCAATGCACCATGTTGATTCATCCTAATTATGTTCTTCCCCCTCCTGCTGCAGTTTAATCACTCACTCACCTCCACAAGCTGAGTCAAAGGAGCATGAACAGGAAGGAGGAAAAATAACAAAAACAGAAAAAAACAAAATGTCAGGTTGAAGAAACATGAAAAAAGTACAGTTTTGTGTTTTCTCTTCTATGTATTCCAGATGCACACAGTATTCAGCAGGCTGTGGCTCCCAGGCTTATGAGAAATTGCTCAAATTCAAATTAGGGCACAGTTCTAATTTAGCAATTTAAACTGACTGAAGGACTCACCACAGTGCTGATTCATCTCCGTGCGAATATATTCTCTGACCTCATCCTCCTAAAAATAATAAATGAATAAATAAATTTCTCTCTAAGGAAGAATTTGTGTATGTGTATATGGTACATCAGAGAATGTTCATGCTGTGTCTGGAAATTTGTGTATATGTGTTCATTTTGTTTATTAGCCTGTTTGAATTTCTCTGGATTTCTTTGGTTGCCAGTGAAAACATCCTTATATTTAAAAGGAACGAAGAAGAAACATCAGTTATTTGTTACATAAGCATACAAGCACAGTACTGAGACTACATTAAGAGCGACCAATGACATTCTTATGCATGCAGATAAAAGCGATTATTCTATTCTTATTCTTCTAGATTTAACTGTTGCCTTTGATACCATCGATCATGCCATCTTACTTGATAGATTAGAGAACTGGGTTGGCATTTCTGGTGCAGCATTAAATTGATTTCACTCTTATCTTATCTTAATAGACACTTTAATGTCTGTGTTAACAATCATGTATCCTCATCAGCTTTCTTACTGTGTAGAGTCCCCCGGGGGTCTGTCCTTAGGGCAATGCTTTTCTCTTTATACATGCAACCTCTGGGTCATTTGTTCAGTCACTCTCAAGACATCTCATACCACTGTCATGCCAATGATGATCGGATATGTTTTTCTGCCAAGCCTGATAACCTGAATCAACTGTCCTCTCTCCATGACTACTTAGCTGCCATTAAAGACTGGATGTCCCTTAATTTCCTCCATCTAAATCCTAAACAAACTGAAAATCTCTTAATTGGTACTGAGAACTTGGCCTCTGCAGTTGATCAGTCCATTAGTGCACTTCATTCAAACATCAAGCCTAACACACTAATCTTGATATTCACACAGAAAGATACAGGGACAGCCTGGGACTTGAACCCAAGACATTCTTGCTTGTGAGGTAGCAACGCAAACCACTGGGCCACCATGCTGCCATTTAGACCCTGAAGATGGAATGAAACACTGACCATCATGCCTGGCTCTCCTCTGTCTCCTTTGGTGCCATCAAGCCCCATTTCTCCCTGGAACACAGACAGTCTTTAGTACATACACAACTCACAAAGGGCTCACACGGCTCACTGGCCATAAACTGACTTGGGATGTAGGACAGATATAGAATAGGAATATTATTAGTGGGATTGGACGAGTTTTCCCCAAATATGGGACCTTATGTTTTTATAGGGTTTTTACAAATACTTTATAATTTGGATTCCCTTATCAGTCCCACAAGGGGAAATTTAAAATTCTTTGCATTTGACCCATCCTATGGTATAGGAGTAGTGAGCTACCACCATATAGCGCTCAGGGAGCAGTTAGGGGTTCAGTGTCTTGCTGAAGGACACCTCAACATGCTTTGTGCAGGACCGAGAATCAAACCTGCAACCTTCTGATTGCCAGACGACCACTCTACCCAGCGAGCTATGCTGCCCTGCCCATGCGCTGTGTGCTTTTAAAAGTGCTATATAAATAAACTATACTTACTTAAATTTTTGAATGAAATAACTATTCTATTTTAATTTCCATTAGAATACCTACTACAAAAAGATTCATGGTTCCTGCGACAACCCCTATAAAGTGTTTTGCCTCATAGCTCACCAAAGAAGCTCTATTTCAGCCTTATTCTTATCGTTGGTACAATAGGTAAGCACTACAAAGTGTGATCAGTGCAAAGTGATGGGCCAATTTTCATAGGTTTGACAGGAATAAGGATGAGATTATGTTACTCTGCATGTCTATCTCCTAAAGACTGTTGGAAATTAGTGTGTTATAGTAAAATACAAGCATCTATGAAAAAAACAGAGGTTGACAGACAAGAATAGCACCTACATGCTCTCCTCTCTCTCCTGGTATCCCAGGAATACCACGAGGACCCATTATAGCGGGACCAGCTGGCCCTCTTTCTCCCTTATAAAGAGAAATTATGAAATAATAGCACAGTGACATTATTATGTTGAACATCAGTATCTACACAATAGAACAGTACTTGAATAAAATAACATGGTTAGTTGTTATACTACCATTTACTATCTGGAGGAAAGTAATGGGGAAGCTGATTTGAAATTGTAGCTTGCTCTGCTACAAGTTGCTATTCTACTAACTTTGGCTACTCTCGTTAGGGGTCACCCCTGTGGATCATCAATCTCCATATCTTTCTGTCCTCTACATCTTCCACTGTCACAATGCCTCTGCCACATACTATTTCCTTTGCCACCCCCCTTCATGCTTCATCTCTTTGCACCCGTCTTCTTTATTTCTCTCTCTGACTATTCGCCTTTATTTTTTCTGACCTCTTCTGCTGTCTTCTCTGCTGCACTCTTCCTCATTTCACCACAAAGTCTCCTTCTCTTCCTTCCTCTGTCCAATTGACACACCAAGTACCTTCCTAGCTGTCTCCTTAACTATGTCTGCAGTGGTTGCCCAGCCACCCGACAACTCTTCACAACCACCCAATGCCTGTTCTAAGTCCTCCCTAAATTCCGGATAACATTCTTCCTTCTTCAGCTTTCACCCTTAGATGCTTGGCTCTGCCTTCACTCTCCTCCTCTTTTTGATCACCAAAGTCATCCTACAGACCATAATGTGATTCTGCCTAGCAACATCCTCCCTCGTCATGACTTTGTAGTCTCCAATCCCTTTCAGATTACATCTCCTACAAATAATATAGTCCCACTGTGTGAACTTTCCTCCACTCTTATAGGTCACCCTGTGCTCCTCCCTCTTGTTGAAATATGTATTCACCATTGCCATTTCCATCCTTTTCAGAAAATCCATGAGCTTCTGTTCCTTCACGTTCCTCTCTTTGACACTATACTCTTTCTTCAGAATAACTTTTACCCATTTCTCCCCTATTCTGCACCATGGTAGAAGAGTATAAACCTGCCTCTGATGCTCATGGCTTTACTCCCATTCCACCTGGTCTCTTGCACATACATTATATCTAACTTCTTTCTCATCATCTTATCAGCCCACTCTCTCCCTTTACCAGTCAGAGTGCCAGCATTCTAATGAAGAAAACACAATGGTGTCTTCAGCTGAACTGTACTCCTAATAACAATGCTGCATCTTATCAGCAGTAACAGACTACGTTGAAACCAGTTCTAGCCAATGTATGGATAGAAGATCACCTTCTCTCCCTGGAGCCCTTCAGGTCCTTTTGCGCCAGCTGGTCCTTGAGGGCCAGTCAGGCCGGCAACCCCGTCAATTCCTCTGGGGCCTGGGGGCCCAGGTATACCAGAGGGTCCCTGCATTAGGCACCGATTTAGTTTCAGGTTTGTTCATTTTCAATATACAGGTAATTAAGTGTAAGTCTGTTGGATTTGGTTACATTCAAAACAGCTGAAATTATATTTGATGTCATGACAGATGTGAGGTGAGAGACTAACCCTTTCACCCTTCTCTCCCATTGTGCCTTTGGCTCCCTCAACTCCATCGAACCCACGATCGCCCTACACAGAAGATGAAAAAGGCAAAAATAAGTGGTTATACTTTACATTTAAAGACAACAACTATAAAAAAGGATTTTGTGAAAACATTATATGTATACCTTTGGGCCGATAAGCCCTTCTTTCCCTGGGGTCCCGCTTAACCCTGGAGGACCAACATCCCCCTGAGAACAAAGAGAGAATATGAGGTGAAGCTCACTCTCACGGATGAGACAAAAGATCATTGATGAGATACACCTTTACATGTATTGTGATTGGGCCAGTGGTCTAGTGGAGAGATTAGTCCTACCTGTTCTCCTTTTCTTCCTGGTAAGCCTGATCGCCCATGAATTCCAGCATCCCCCTGAAAGTTAAAGACTTTCATTCAAACCCTATGAGAATATCTACCAGAGCATTTATTTTGTATGACAAGGAAGTCCACATTCACCAACCACTTATTGCGGCATCCTTATACACTGAAACTGCATTTCACTCTTCTCTGTCTTACTTCTCAGAAATAAAAGTCCCGGCGGTGTCAAAATTCAGTGGCCAGGAAATGAGTTTATTTGAAATCTCACCATACTCTTTCCTCCTACTAATTTCTCCTATGGTCCCTACAAGTTATCACTATTTTCCTGGTTTACTCGATATCTCACCTTCTCTCCCTTGGGCCCATCTGCTCCACAAGCCCCCTTGGGTCCTCGGTCGCCCTGGAAACCCACAAATTAATCATTGACATATGAGGGGGATTATGAGTCACTGAAGATATAATACACCAAACCAGAAATTCAGACTGACAGAGAGCCTAGCCATAGACAGTCTTTTCATGTGCCAAAAAGACTAATAGGCAAGGCCATTTGCACACAAATGCACAAAGACATACACAAATATGCACATATAATTTACCATCTTATGTGTAATCAATCGATTTTAGTCATTGGTTGTTTATTGTTTACTACTTTCATTATCAGTGCCTGCCGGCAAGTCCAAATAGTAAACAAACATGCAACAGAAGTGATGATTTTCTTTTTTTAAGACCAATATTCTCATAAAAATGAGTAAAGGGAATAGTAGCACAATAACTACATAGAGATAAGGGAAATTGAGAAATTTTAGGTACCTGTGGGGTTTCCAACTGATCTGAAAATTGCTGATCTTTGATTACAAACTTGTAATTCACTAGGGCTATTACCAGATGAAGAAAATGAACTTTGACGCAAAATGACATTTCCTTCCAAGTTTGCCTGTCACTCTTCTATGATACAATTTCATTTAGTAGATGCTTTTATCCAAAGTGATATAGATTTCAAAGTTAGTGCAACACAAGTGAGGATCTAGTTAAGAGTGAACAATGTGAGCAAGTACGCCAAAGCTAAGCTCGGGTTCGACAGGTGCCATCAGGCAGTGCCCTGGGGCAATGTACACCGTGATTAGAAGTAGAACCCCGCACCCCACCCTTTTTATTAATTAAGTTCATCAAATTGAGTTCAAGTGCAGTTGTTCACAAAAGCATTGAGTTTTTAGCTATTTCTTAAAGATTGAGGATGGTAAAATGGTAAATAGACTTGTTCTAATATAGAACTCAGCATATTGAATGGAGTTTTGAGAGGTAAATGTGAGGCATTCATTGTAAGGTGCTTTGAGTGGTCATTAAACTAGAAAAGCACTATATAAGAACAAGTCCATTTCCCATTTAGCTCGTTCCAACACCGCGGAACTACAGAAAAGAAGTGTCTAGCTAGTGAGGTTGACTTTAATTCCTTCTGTATGGTGAGGAGGTAAACAGTATAACTAGGATTACATGGGCAGTAAATACATCCACAAATGACAACACAAATGCTAAATATAAATAACCATATAAAAAGTAATCATACAAATATAAACAACCATATTATTAGAATTAAAAATAGTTTATTTGTCTGACTTTATGCTGAGAGAGATCCATAATTTAGCACCCTTCATTGCGGGGGTGGTTATAGACTTAGATGGCGCTTGGGGGATTAAGATCAGATGCACTTCCTGATGTCCTGCAGCGGATTCAAACCAGCAACTTCTGGCGCATCATTTACTAAATTTGTCAGACTTTATGTAAACTACTTTGTAATTACATGAATTTCATGCTGTTAAAGTTGACTTTCCACACCCCCAGTAAAGATGGTACTGGAGCCTTCATGGATGCTTCAAGGCTAAAACTAAAATTGTTATGCATTTTAGGCACCATGGAAAATGTAAAACCATGGACGTGCATACCATCATTTGCGCACACACAAACACATCACGTACCTTGGTTCCTCGCATTCCAATGACACCAATCTCTCCCTTTTCCCCCCTAAGCCCCAGCAGACCATCTTTTCCTGGTAAACCCTAAAGAAGACAGAGCATCAATCCCCAGAGTTCAGCCTACCAGGTAATCTGACATATAACATAAAGAGTCTCCATTTTTATGGCTCTGTTGAAAGGAGGAAGAAGCAATGAAAGACTCACAGATTCACCAGGCACACCAGGCTGTCCTGCTTCTCCCTGCGAACACAGCATAGAAACAATGAGAGCCTTGCTGAGTTTGTTTACCTATCATCATTCACATTGCCCCTGTTGGCATCAGGGAAAACAGAATGGGGAGTAACTTGCCTTCTGCCCACCCGGACCACGAGCTCCCTGGAATCCAGTGGACCCCCTCTCTCCAGGTTCTCCCCTCAGACCCTTATGTGCAATACACAAACATACACGAGCAGATATACACAAATACAGACATAGAAAATGTGAGAGTATTGTGTCATCTTCAACCTCATAGTGGTCAGTGACAGTGTGATGATTTCACTTTCGTCAAAAAAATAAGCAAGATCACCTGCTCCCCTGAAGGGCCCTCCTGGCCCTTGGACCCTTTTTCCCCCTGCACGCCTTTGGGTCCCCTGTCTCCCTGAGACAGGAAAGAAATGGGATTATGAGATTATGTCAGTGACGTCTGTATTAGCGCAATGTTCTTTTTATTCGCAGAAATAACGTAAGCTGTTCATGATGGTCACTGACGGTTTCTCCTTTGTTGCCTTTTTCTCCAGGAGGTCCTCCCACTAGCAGAGTGTCACCCTGTGGGAGATAACTCAAGCTTTAGCACACAGCTCACCGAGGGGACTAAATAACCATGGAGATTACATTCTGTACTTTATGCTGTTTTCTTATCTTTGACTCACTTGGCTGTTTCACAGCCCTTTCATTATCATGTCTTTATTAATACATTTCTCTTGGCAATCCTCTTGCTCGACCAATAGTTTTCATGTTCTCCCTTCTCCATATTTGTCATTTCCATGGTCTTTGTCTCCTTAGTGCACATTAAACAAATGCACACACACCAAATGGGACAACTGTATGTGGGCGCTCAGCTCGCTCGCACACACAAACACGCGCGCGCGCGCACACACAGATATGTTGATAGTATGTTAATTAGACATGAAAATGCACACACCTTTTCTCCCTTGTCACCTTGTAGCCCCACTTCTCCCTGAGAAAAAGATTGAGTGCGAGGCATCTCAGTCATGCATGTCATTTTAATTCACTATTATACATGAGCAGAATACACCGCAGTGAGCGTGGGGACACATGAAGTGAGGAGTAAGAGCTGGCTGCTTTCAATTTACCTTCTCTCCCCGTTCACCACGGCTTCCGGGAGCCCCCTGAGAGACAAACACACACACACAAACCATTAATCATTTATTTTATCAAATGCATATAACTAAAATATCAGTAGTGTAAAAAAATGTTTATCTACATGATTGCTCAGACTAAACATGACTAAAAATGGCAAAGATTTAATTGCTTTAAATGATGTACTTCGATCAAATGTTCTCTGATCGAGCCATGCCATGATAATATGAGGAGCTTACATGTGTCTTATTATCTAATGATCATATTTCATTACATTTTACATTACATTACAATGCTTGCTATCAGCTCAGACTGAAGATGTCCCCTGTTTGGGTGAAGAAATGTTTCTGAATAAACTTCTGATCCAGTTGAACCTATTCACTGTTTTTGTGATCACATTTTACGGTATGTGGCTTGAATAATTACTGACCATGTAGGTTGATTTTACTTCTACTAAACCAGTGATTTTTAGAATGAAAATATTTTCGAAATATGGAGGCTTTAGAGGTTCAACCATCATCCTTTAATAAAGATAGGAGGATAACATTCTCCATATTAGTATATTATAGGCCAGTGTGTTTGGGGCTGCAGTAGCTCAGTAGTTAACGCGCTTTCTTCGGGAACTGACGAGCAAGAGGCAGTGGGTTTGAATCCATTGCGGGGCATCGGGCCCTAATCCCCCCAATGTCCATCTAAGTCCATGTCCACGTGTAAAATCGAGTCTTTTTAGTTTTGAGAAAGGACAATGAGAAAAGGAAAATGATAAGAAAAGCCAAG
>OMLC01102830.1:0-47007 GCA_900302585.1 Regalecus glesne | reverse complement strand
GTGGAGGGTGGCTGGCTTTAGGGAAGCGTCACTGTGGTTAAGGAGGGTGGATGACGCCTGGGGCAGAAACAGGCTCCCAGTCGGTCGTCTGGGACACCACGCCACTGGATCCTGACCCAGATATGTCAAGGACCATGTGGGGGCTGTCTGGGCCCCAGTCTCCCCACATTAGTCACGCACAGGCGTCCCCATACACAGAGAGGACAGTCACACTCACCTCAACTGACCATCGATGACTATGATGAAGAAGATGATGAAGAAGATGAAGATGATGATGAAGATGATGAAGAAGATGAAGATGTGTGTACATGTACATCTCATGATGATGCTTTGGGTCTACTGCAGTAGCTAGAGGGTAGATGGAGGCTGCACACCAGCTCTCAGCCTCCTGCTGGCTTGTGGGGGACCAGGGAGCACCACAGTGTGCGAGTCTCCCCCCACCAGTACACAGCCGAGAGGCGACACCTCTGCCGGGCCTCCTCCTGACCACACATGCTAACTTGGTAGGGGTCTTGGATCTGCAGTAGTCCCCAGAGGCTGCTCATGACCAACCACTGTCCCACTGCATTGTGGGAAGTCTGTAGAGAGAAAGGCTGGAGGAGCCACCCTGAGAGAGGAGCAACCTGTCAGGAGGCTCTTCTATAGTCTGGAGTCTGCAGCAGCCTCCTGTGGTCCTGATGGTGACGGCTCATCGCGGGTACGAGCTCTCACCACCAGGACCAGCCCGTCATGGTGGAGGACGACACCCCCTCTGTGGCCCTCTGAGGCCTCCGCCTCATCCGTGGTGGACAGTATCTGGCCTCAGCCAGTGAGCGAGTGTGTTTTCCAGTGCTGGTTGTGTTGTGCCAGGTTGAAATAAAGTTTGGACCACGTTAGATTCACTTGACCCACTTCTCGGCCGTCTCTCCGCTGCAGTTGTTTGGGCTCGAGCCTCGCCCGGTATGAAACAACCCAGTGTAGGAGTGCCGCTGGGAGGGTGACTGGATCAGATCCTTCCAGGCCACAGCCTTGCAGGTTCCGGTCAGGATCCGCATGTGGGAAAACAGGTAGGATCTTGTCGTGCCGTGGACCCTAACTGAGACAGGTCCTCTTCTCTCTGTGGCATCCGTCTAGTCAGTTCTGCAGGGGAACTGATTCACCCATCCACTGTCTTTTAATGGTGCTTAGCTAAATCACCAGGCGTCCATAATTAACTCCTCATCCCGACTCTTCCCGGAACCTCTCTAGCGCTGAGAACAGTGCAAACAGGAATTTCACAGGTGGCACGGTTGGAGACACGCATGTGAGCTCCGGCAAATCAAGTTATGTGAAGGCGTTCGGATGCAAGTGGAAGCCAGCACCGCCCCGGGACCAGCCAGCACCCGTCCTGGTGACTCCTAGAAAAAGAGGATCTTCTCCAAATCCGACATGTGTCATGGCTGTAATCCTGCATTACAGAGGCCATGGCCAGAGTGTTCCACAGGAGCCCTGCAGGAGCCGCGGCTCTTCCCGAGCACGCCTGCTCTAAGACACACGGCTAGGGGAAAACACACGGACACAACAAACATGCACCAGTGTGTGCAGTCACACACACACACACACACACACACACACACACACACACACATACACACACACACACACACTTGTTTACAGTGCTTTTCTATTTTATTACTGAGAATAATTAACATTGAAATATTCTCCTTGAAATATTTCGATTCACCTTAACTGGGAAGTGCTGAGGTCAACTTTGAGGTCTAAAATTAGTTTTCCAGTAGATTTAATTATCTCCTCTTCTACGACTTTCTTGAGTTCATCCAAGCCCTGTTCTTTCAAAGCAGATATCGCTAGGGAATTTGGCTCCGAGGGCTGGTAACTAAAGAAGATAATAGAAGATAAAATTATTTGAGAATTAAATTCCTCTTGGTATTAAACCAGGTAAAGGCTCATCTCAATAAGATTACACTTAACAAGGCTGTGAAGTAAAAGAAGTGCACTGAAAGACGAGCATGAAAAAGAACTAAAAGCGTCTGTTCTTACTTTTCGAGTAGGTCAACCTTATTGTGCACCTCTATCATGGAGTTCATCAGCCTCTCGGGGATCTGAAGGTTCCTTAGGACATTTAGAACATTGGCTTTCTGATTCACGGTCTCTGGATGGCTGATATCTCTGACATGAATTATCAGGTCCTTGGAATAAAGGAAAATGAGCACAGGCTCAAGGCATTCTTTTAAGATGAGCATTCATGAAAATTAATCACACAATAAGTCACGTATGATCTCAGAGTCAAATACAGTCCAGTTTCAGTGAAGAACTATGTATGGAAGGCTTCCATTTGCAAAGGCAAACACGTTTCGTTTTGAGGCAGCCATGATATGAGAAGAGAGCACTTGAATATGAGAAGTGTGTATATCATGATATGAGAAGAGTACATACAGAGTGGTTAACATCTTCCAGGGTGGCAGAGAAAGAGTCGATGAGACGGTGAGGCAGCTGGGACAGAAAGCCAATGGTGTCCACATACAGCACAGTCATACGATTGAGCAACTGACCAGCATGGACAGTGACATCCAAGGTGGCAAAAAGTTGGTTTCTGGGCTGGAGACCACAATCCCCAGTCAGTGCTTTAATCAGAGTGGTCTTTCCTGGACAGAAAGTGAGGAACTATTAAACTGGTACATTCACTGTCACGATACAAGAGACTGATGTAAAGTTCTTCAGAATGGATATTTGTATAGAAAGTAATGGGACAAATTAAGTGTCATTTGCTTTCAGCCTCTCACCACAATTGGTATAGCCCATAACAGAGATGATAGGGAAGTCTTTTTGTTTACGCTGAGAGCATAGCATGTGCCTCTTTTTGCGAAGGCGTTCAAGTACAGTGCGAATCTTCATCTCCCTCTCTTTCAGCAGCCTCTGCTGGACCTCTATCAATGTCTCACCTGCAGTAAGGAAGAGGTGAGGGACCAGGTCAGTAAGTTGAGGCTCTGCTTTAGTTGTGTAGCTCAATTAAAGGAGCTCAATGAAAGATACATGGACACATCCAGATACAGCACTCACTGCAGCTGACCATCTACCTGAATGGGACAAATACCTGAACCTCCTATGTATCTTGAACCTCCACCCTGCTGGTCCAAATATGCTATTTCATTTTTCAGACGAGATCTGCCAATAGCATACAAATCATTGCCAAGTGTACTTTCTAAGTCAGAAATGAAGGAGTTTCAAACAAAATTCATAGCTGAAACGATATTGTGTAAATAATATCAATGTCTTTAAACCAAAACTGACCTGAGCAAGGGGATCTCTGCTAATGAGATCTGTAACTTGGCCTCTTTGGTTCTAGCATTGCAGCGGAAGATGTGAAGTACCACTGAATACCTGTCAAAGATCTTTACTCCCCAGGCTTCCTCTAACTCCCTCTGTACAGAAGGAAAACAATAATAAATAGGTCTGAAAATAGTCTATGTAAATGATAGTCAAATGAGATTCACTCACCACAGACAAAGAAGAGAGGTGTTCTACATTGACAAAAACAGCAGTGATTCCAGGTGTTTGCCTTATTTTCTCTGAGAAAAAAAAGAACATTTACTTGAGACCAATCATAATGAATCGATAGGGTGATTCTTGGATGGAGATGACAGTAAAGTATATCACAGTAGACAGTAAAGAGAGGGACAAACCTGTGAGAGACTGGAAATTCCCTTTGCCAAATATCCTTGTCTTCTCTGGAGTTTTGGTGGAGAGGATGATCTTATCCACTACCCTCCAGTTCTCCAAGGTGTTAATCAGCCCCACAGCCTCAGCCATCATCAACTCAGCTACAATAAAAAACATTAACTTAAATGCCCTTTAGGCAGTGGAGAGCTTAAAGCTGCATACTTCATTGTATGGCTTGGTCATGTTAACAGAATCAAAAGTCACATCATTTTTGATAGAATACCTCCATCAATAAAGGTCTGTTTTATGTTTCATGATTAGTCCCCATGTTGTGGGGGTGGGCACAGCATGGGAGATTGAGGCTAGATGCCCTTCTTGATGTCCCATGGTGGGATCGAACCCCCAACGCCTAGCTATTTTCATTGTGATAATAACAGAAGTGGCGCTCAATGTGACACTATTATGTGGATGACTACTGTTGCTTTTAGAAGATGTTTGCACTCAAGAAGGATTTGAGAAATGATGATTGGTAAAGTGGATATAATGATCAAGTAGATAGAGCCATTCATGGTTCATTTCACTTGGCCAAACACTAAAGTAAGTTAAAGGAATGTATCACTTTACTGTAATGCAGTCCTTAAGACCAGGGATGAGAAAATGTGACTTATAATTATATTACAATAACCCACATCTTATATTATAGCTAGTCTCATTTCACAATAATCATATTAATCATATCACAATATATTACCCAACTCTTACTTTGGTAACATAAAATTTTGCAGCAGACTCATGCTTCGTCATGGTCAAATTAAATTGATGTGACTGATGGTTGGATATGATCTTTAGCAAAACAATTAATCTTCATAATGGTGGTTGTTTGTTTTACAGTGATCACCAACTGTAGTTCAAAGTTTAACCATCTTTTTATTTATTCAGTGGTTTTAAGTGGGATAGAAAAACATCAGTATATGCAGATTTATATACTGGTGTCGATATGCTGCTTAGATTACCTGATGTCAAATATTGTTTCTTGCGTCCCCATTTCACATCAGGATGAACGATGAAGATCTTGTGCTCTACATCCCCAAATCTGATGTGAATTTCCTGTTTAAATAGCTCGTCCAGCTCACTGTCATCCATAAAGTCTTCGTCTCCATCTTCCTCATCCTCTTCCATGTGTCCAATAAAACCTCCATCGAAATCATCTCTGTCCTTGAGTTTGCACAGAGACGATGTGAAATGCCTTGAATGGAGGGGAAACACGCAAGGTAGCCGATTCTGTGATATTACAGTGGGATGGAAAGATGCCGTACGACAAATCTGCTTGCAAACACGTCCGAGGCATGGAATTGAGGAATAACCGCTCTTCACTATAGAGTATGCTATCATGTTGTATTTGAAAATGTTGTCGTCAAGTCATTAATCATTAAATTCAGTATATAATATTAGGTACATCGGAACAAAACGTTCAAACTCCTTTAGGGTAAGGCAGCTATGCATTAGGACCACAAATAAATTGGTGGTTAGATACGAGTTCATTAGCAAAAAGAATAAAATCCCTAAAATGTAAAACCACAAGATCAGTCGGCGAATGTTGACATTTCAAACACACGCTTATTCCTTGCCTTCTTCTTCTGTTTTTTTTGTTCTTCTTCCTTCTCCTTGGTTTGTTTATGGCAGTTGCAGTCAACTTCCTGGCGCATTACCGCCACCAATGTGCCAGGAGTATGAATTGAGGAGCTAACATAGCTAACCGAATCACTGTGGATGTTCTGCAACCATAGAACAAACCCCTCTCCACTATAAAACTGACTAACTCCTCAATTTCATAAATACTTGAATAAGTTGGAATATGGAAGCTTAAATTGAAAATATAAAAGTATGTTTTGTTGAGTATTAAAAATAGACATCCTCTGATGATCTTTCGACTAATTTCTTTCAAAATCATTTGCACACCTTCACAACTCATTGACTCCCTAAGAGTGTTTCTCTCATTTCTATTTCCAACAAGCCATCAATGCATTCCACACCATTGAATAATCACACTTACCACATTTGGATGAGAGGCCCGCTTTTGTTTTTGATTAATAATATGTTATTTAATCAATGCTGAACCATTTGCCTCTTTGTCATAATATCCCTGCCTCCTTCCAAATCCCAACCTTCTTGTTTTTCAACCTCTCTTCCAGTAGCATGTAAATATCAACCATATACAGCTTTATCTCACTCTGCTATACTTTCTATGAATCTCACTGTCAGCCTGTCCCCTGGTGGATGTGTGTGGATATAACATGGGTCCCCTCCAGTCCTATAGAAGTGTAGAGAAAAGGGAAGCAGGCGACACTGTGTTGAACGTGAACCTTGTTCATACATTGGATTGCCTGAAGTGTTTTAATTGGCAATACATAAACCAGGACCTCGTTTTTTATCAAAAAATATATAAGATTTTACATAAGTGGAATATAATTTGAGAGAAAATCCAGAGAAAACACCACCAATAGACAGGAAACATGCATGAGTGTGTGATTGTTTTGTTTTCGTCTGAAAGTTAAATAGCTTCCAGTGGGAGGAGAAACTTGCCAGACTGGTCAGACTCATCACTCGGTAATGGATACCCACAGAACAGCGCAGGTTGCCGAGATGGCCTGAGACGTGGTCCCAACAACTGAGTGAGTGTATCATCCCTCATTCGAATTGGGGCCATCTCATTAGACTTAAACAAGGCAACAACACACCGGGCAGCCTGCAACACAACACGTCTGAACACGACGGGGAATACCTTCGATACCTTTGCGGCATTGGTGAGTGTTGCAGTGCGTAAGAGCGCAGGCATGAGGACTAGCCTGGGGATGCGGCTATTGTTGGAATGGGCAAACACCGGTAACTGCGTTTATCTCTGTTGTAGATAAAAAAGGACACGTTATCCAGTCGTTCACCAACATTGCCCTCACCGGGCAATGTCTGCTCTATTGGGCCTTGGGATGCTGCTCAGTTTCCTCAGTTACATCGCTGGTTTGGGTAAGATAGACTTTTTTTTAACCTTTTGTCCCTAATAAGCCGAAGGAAGTCAATGGGTGTCTACAAAAAGCTCTATAACTGTGCCGGAGTAACTTGTGCGTCTTCCTCCTCCGCCGGCAGGGGGCGAATGTGTGCTTGGGGTGGTCGGCCAGCCCGTGTTGTTGCCCTGCTTTCACGATGCGCTGAGGACGGACTCTGTGAACATGTCCGTGGAGTGGAGGACCACCGAGGGGGTGGTGCTCAGGTTGGCGTGGGATGAGTATGGACGTGTGGACGTGTGGAACGCGTCCAGCGCAAACGGAACCAGCATCTCCAGCGATGCGCCGCAGACGGGGAACTTCTCTCTGGAGCTGTCCACAGTTAGTCCTGCCGAACCCCAAACCTTTTACAGCCTATTTCTTCTGTTTTCCGGGGAGGAGCAGAGCCCGCCACTGTGTACGGTGTGCCTGGAGACAGCAGGTCAGTGGATTACATGTGAAGGGAGGAGGGCCTATCTCCGTGGGTAGAGCGGTCGTCTGGTAACCGGAACGTTGCAGGTCCGATCCCTGGTCCTGTAGAAAGTGCGTAGAGGCGTTCTTGAGTAACACACGATGTGGCTGCTCACTGCTCCTATTCAATGTGATAGGTTAGGATGCAGAGAGCAATAGATTTCTCCTTGAGGGACTAATTAGAGAAAAATATTATAGGAAAGGTTTTGGAAAGCATAAGAAACAGACATGACCTCCTCTGGTCATGTGATATGGTTTCAGTACTTGGTACAACAGAGGGCCTTCCTTCTCCACACAACCCTGAAACAACTGTTGTTCTGCAGCAGTGTGGTCCTGACACTACAGATCTTCTCAGAGAAATGTCTGAAGTGTCTTGTGCATTATTTCAGCTGATCCTCAGACGAGTTAACAGCAACAGAGGGCTCTGAATGGCACTCATGGAAGCAGAGGGAATAAAAACAGGGATGGGACCAGCTGACTTGTTTCTGTTGTTATGTGACAGCTTGCCCCCCCAAAAAAACCCACAAAAAACACCTGATCTTTAAATCCTTAGGAAATACAGAGATGTAGTGAAGCACAACCTGAGCTGGTTCCATTCTGAACCCCCCACCCCAGGGTGGGATCTTGCCTATATATACAGAACATAGTATTATGAGGCCAATGAGAACAACAGGTCAGTGTGATGCGTGTCAATGACACACTAAAAACACGTCTCACGCGTGACAGCTCACTGACCAGAATAAAAGGATCCAAAGCAAACTGAGACCATTTCGAGAGCCTATGCAAAGAGTCATCACGTGCAGCACGGACCTCTTCTGAAACTTTATTCATTAGTCATTGGACATACATGCAAAAAAAATGTTCCCTGCATTTGACTCATCCTATTGTATAGGAGCAGTGAGCTGCTGTAGCACCCGGGTATCAACTCCAGTTCTTTTTCCTACTGCCTTGCTCAGGGACACAGGCAGGAGTATTAACCCTAACATGCATGTCTTTCTGATGGTGGGAGGAAACTGGAGCACCCAGAGGAAACCCACACAGACACTGGGAGAACATGCTAACCCCACACAGAAAGGACGTGGGAAGGCCTGGGCTTTGAATCCAGGACCTTCTTGCTGTGAGGCCACAGTGCTAACCACTGGGCCACCATGGTGCTTTGTGTGCCACGTTGGTGACATAGTGTCTCCTGAGGAGGATTCAAACAGATGTCAGCAATGAGCCATATCTATCTACCATCTCTCCATTTAAATCTCTGTCCTCCTTGCTTTGACTTGTAATTTCGGGGACTATAAAAACAAATCAGACTTGACTCGAGGCCAGGATTAAGGTAAAACTACACATACCACCTTATTAATGAAGAATGAACGCTCTCATCCACTGTTCCCAGCTAGCTTCAGCTTCCCACTGCTGCAGAGAGAAGAGCCAGTGGAGGGCGATGAGACTCTGTTCACATGCCACTCCAGTGGAGGCTTTCCTCAGCCTGCTGTTCATTGGTTCATTGACTGGACAGAGCAGCCTCCCCCAGGCTCAGTCCGGACCTTCACGGCCCAACACCCGGACTCTCTACTCTACAACGTCACAAGCCGTCTGACCATCAACGTCACACAGGGCATCAGTGTGTCCTGTATGATAGAAAACCTGATATTGAACGAAACCCTAACATCCATCAACTGTGAGTGCAGACTCGGTCATGGCACAGAGGTGTGTTGTTCAAGTTACCGGTTAATTAGTTTTACTGACTTTTCCTTTTCCTGTTCAGATGGCGTGCAGGTCAGCAAGGCAGTGAGTCGAGCGTCAGAGGCCATGTGGATCTTCAGCACAGCACTGTGTGTGGTAGTGGGGCTCATGGTGTTGGCAGGTGTGGTCTATCAGATTCATCTGGACAGGAGTCACAAGAGCCGACATTATTCAGACAAAGGTAGTGCGACCATTCCATAACCAAGTTGAGCTTATTCGTTTATCTGCTCAGAAGTTTCTGTTCTAAATTGCAGTTTAAATCTGTCATTAAGCCATGGGCCAATGAGATCCATGTGTACACAGCTTTTCATTTCCAGCAGCCGCTACAGCACTCTGCTTTCCCCTACTCGCACAATTCCAAACAGAAAGGAGAGAGGTCAGATGGATTGGCTGGTCAGTCTGTCAATGGTGCTCGACTGACTTTCTGGATCGTGATCAAATGTGTTACCTTATCATTTAAGCATAAAGGATGTTTCCTCTGTTAGGAGTGGAATCAATTCTGTCCTCAACCTGCTTAAAAACTGGCAGAAATAACCCCCTACAGGTAGGAAAGATAACAGTACTAAAAGTGACCTGGACCTGGAGGCCACGGCGGTTCAGCAGTAGAGTGTGGGCCTCAAAGTTGGCCATAGCAGATTCAATCCCACTGCAGGGCATCAGGAAAAGGGCATCTGACCTTAATCCCCACGTTCGGTAAATGTGGGGCATATGTTGTAAAGCACTTTGAGCGGTCATTATGCTAGAAAAGCACCATGTAAAAATAAGTCATTTAACATTTAGGGGACGGCATGACTCAGTGGGTAGAGCGGTCATCTGGCAATCAGAAGGTTGCAGGATCGATCACCGGTCCTAGATATAGCATGTCGAGGTGTCCTTGAGCAAGACACTTAACCCCCAACTGCTCCCCGAGTGCCATATGTTGGCAGCTCACTGCTCCTATACAATATAGGTTGTGTCAAAAATGCAGATAAATCCTAATTTCCCCTTGTGGGACTGATAAAGGAATCATCATCATTATCTTTTTGCTAACATTTTGCCTTTTTATCCTTTTCCTGCCATAGGAAAGAACTCCTCAAGGTATATGGATGAGACTGCGGTGATGCATGTGGAGCAAGTGGAGAGTCTCACTGAGACCAATGCATGAAATCAAAAGTCTATTTAATAATCCCCAACTGGCAAAATTCGACACCCAGGAGGTGGCTCTTTTGAAAAACATCTCAAAGGTTGCATGTGAGAGCAGAGCTGGATTCTCTTGTGAACTTCCTGTGCAACTGCATTGGTTACAGTTAAACTTGGTGTTATTTTTCCCTCTGAAGAAATCTCTGTGTCACTCATATAAAGGTTTCCGCCTCATCTCTTGGGACATGGCTTTGTCTTCAATGCGCATTGCTCAGTGATCACAAGGCTTTCCCACTGGGAGGGGTTATTGTGTTCAGAACGCTAATAAGGACATTGAAACAGGTGCTAGGGGGGGTGCCCCTTTCCTCATTTTGTGCAGGAAGTTGTTTGAAAGGCCAGCATCATTTCTATCACAGTAATCATCATACTGAAGTGTCAAGTTAGGTTTTACATCCTTTTATTGTTACTGCAGTCTTTGCATATTCTCTGGTCTCTATGCAATGTCTCCATTGTCATGTCTCCTATCATGCTATATTCATTTGAGAGGGAAAAACACAAAATGAACAAAAACTTGTAAAGTAAAATCTGTATGGCATCAGACACATAATTCCACTTGAAATAAATGGAACTGGTGATGTCAACATATTTGATTTTTATAAAATCTACGGAAAACCATCAAAAATCATTCCGTTGTAACAGGGAAGTGGTGACTACTGTTTCAATCGATATGTTCAAATCATGTAGGCACTTACGATCAATTACAATCTCATATCCTCTTGATTCCACAACCCATGGTCTAGTCTTGGTAGAGAGGGGCTCTGTCAGGTTAGCGCAGCTAACATGAGATATATCCATACAAAGTCTGTGACGTTGACCCCAACAGTCTCTCTTGATGTCTCAAAGCCTCGGTTTCAGCCTTTCAGCACAGCATTGACAGAGTAGAGGTCACTGCGACGCTGGGCTGTGATCGGAATCTGCTGGCGGACATCAGCTAAATACTGCAGATCTGTAAAACAGCAGATACATAAATTAGGAGAAATCACTATGTCAGTGAGGAATGATCCTGCCTTTTCTACACAAAGCCCCTCTGTTTTAAGACTTTTAAAAGCTCTCACAGATATCTTGTCTGGTACAAGAGCTCTCCATATTGCTAACCTTGGCTTGAGGAGAGAGGAAAAACCTCTGTGGTACTAACCAATATCAGCATAGACAACTGCCTCCTCCGACCCTGCCTTTGAAATCACCTCGCCCCTGCAATGAGAGAATGACAGGACTCATTTCATCACCCAATAATAGCTGGAACAGAAAGACAAAAGCTGGTCATGATGAACTACTACAGATGGCAAGTCCTTGGTTTGTACGTTGCCCTATGGGATTTACAAATCAGTTCTGTATATGGATAAACCAGAAGACCCACCATGGGTTTACAACCGTGCTATGACCCCAGGCTACGTAGGAAGCACTTTCGTCTCTCGCGGGGGATGCTGTGGCTACATACACTTGGTTATCAAGTGCCCTAAAAATGGGACAAAGAAAAGCAGTGAAGCAGATTTACTAACATTTCGACAACATAGTTTTTTTTAAACGATCTGATTGGTTACATGTGAGATCCAATCCAATCATGCTGATAAGTCAAATAAAACATACTCTATAACTTATTGGGTACAGTGTGGGAAAAGGTTTGGCTTAAATTCAATGTTGACATGGGCAACAATTCTAATCATATATGTTCCCACCCTCTATGTAAGATTCTGCTTTTAGGATCTGGAACAGAAACAGTAAATATAGTTTTAAGGATCTGTAAGTAGATACTTTCCTTATTTACTTAACTGACTCAAAAATGTTAATAACCCATGGACCCATTTCTTCTGTTATTTACACATGTGAACGTGTATCCCAAGTTCCCAAATTTACCAGCTGAAAGTATGAATTCTCAACATAAAAATGCATCTAAAAGGAGTAATCAAAGTGATTTAGAATATCAACTTTGAATTTCCCTCTTTTTTCTCTATTAGATCCCAGCGGAAAGATGATTTGGCATCTGAAATGGATCACAATTGACAGTCCTAGGGGTGCCATGGCTCAGTAATCAGAAGTTTGCTAGTTTGATCACTGGGCTCTACTGAGGACCATGCTGCTTAACAAATATTATCAATTGAACTCTGTTTAAAAGATTGTGGTTCCTGATAACAGTGCCAAAACTTTGTCACTCTCACCTTCCCCTCTGTAAAAGCTCCCAATGGGCCGGGCCGGTTGTCATATTGAAAGCCCCAGGGTAAACCAACAGCTGACAACCTGGTATAACCAGATGACAGTGGAGAAACAGAATAAGTTCCTGTGCATGTCATGACATTTGACACCCGACGCTCCCTTACCCCTTCTCACCTCTTTTATTGTAGAGCTGTGCGAGCTCTGCAAACCTCATGTCATAGCAGATCCCGATTCCCACTTTACAGAATGCTGTAAAAAATGTGACAGTGACACCAAAGTTAAATATCGGAAGAACGGTCCAGGTTAAACAATTATTCTTGTCTAAATCCAAGAAGGGGTGGGTGTCAAATAGATACTTGCGTGTTTCAAAAACTGATAGATCACTTCCAGGGCTCAGTATCTCGGACTCCTGGAAACGGATTTTCCCAGGAACATCGATGTCGAAGAGATGAATCTGGATGAGAAAATTGGGATAAGAAAAAAGGATGAGGCGAGTTGATGAGAGAATGCACTGCTCCAACAGTCCAAAGTGTTGCTCTCCGTCAAATACTCTCACAGGGTGTAGAAATGGTCATAATGATTAAGAGTGAGCTTTGTTTAAAGTGATGTATCCTTGTCATGAATGCACAGCATACCTTTCTGTGTTTAAGCTTCAATTCTCCATCAGGCCCAAAAACTGCACAAGTGTTGTACAACTTCCCATCGTCCTCCTCGGGGATGGATCCTGGTGCATAGCAAGTCACACCTTTCATTCCTCAACATTCAATGTGTCCATGTCCACGTACATCTACATTGATTGTTCACTACAAAGTATATCTATCTCTATATCAATCCCTTCACTCAAAAGCAAAGGATGCAGCAATAACCACCCTGTGAGGTGCAAACCTTGTCCTTACCTCCCACTAAATACACCTCATTCTCCTTAGCAGCGTCAGATAGCATTTGTGTAGATTCCCCAGGGATTTTCTCAGCATACTCGCGGAAAAAACTGGTTCCATAAGGAGAATTGAAGCACTCCTAAAAATGATCGGATTAACTTGGGGAGTGACATTCAATCAACCTCAATTTTTGGTGATATTTTGATATCAATCACAATATCCAAGTGCATGACTGAATTAACCCACCAGGAGCAAAAATGTACAATGAGCCTCAACCAACCAGACCACTGTCAACTGTCTGCACATTGTATGTGTACAACGAGGGGCCGTGACCCCATCTTAAGGCCGTTGTCTTTTAATTTGAATATAAATGGTGCATAATACCAAAGCAATTTGCAATTAATGGAATGATCACAAACCAATAAACACTTTCTGAACCCGGAGCCTCTGGGGCCCCAGGATGGTCCGGGGCAGTTGACCACTTTGCCTGATCAGTAATCCAGCCTTGTCTAATAGTGGCAATACTCACTGGCAGAACCACAATTTTGCTCCCTTGGGCTGCAGCTTCATCTATTAGCCTCCGGGCTTTTGATAGGTTGTCTGCCTTTACTTTTGACACATGCAGCTGGACCACAGCCAGACGAAACTCTGTGAGAGGAAGGATTGCAATCATTTATTCTCAAACTGGGTCTACCATAGCATGGAAGGTACTATTTGTTAAGCATAGCAGATTGACTGGAAGGGGATCGTGCTTTTACTTTTTCATAGGCGAATGAACTTACAACATATTTGCGAGTTTATTTTCTTACATCAGTAAAAATAAAATTCATATCAACATCGGTTAGTGAAAGTGAAATTAAAGAATGCCACAGATTATCGTTTACTTACTTGACATGACTCTTGACAGACCAGACATCAGTGCTGAATGCTTACACCAGACTAGTGTGTTGGGACAGTATGCACTTCCGACCAATAAGGTGCTTCCAAAATAAAAGTTCTCTCTAAAGTGGATTTTCTCTGGGTGGTAAGAGCAACAACTGTAGTAAATGTTTTCAACTTCACATGTGTGATGATTCATCATCATGTTCGTCCTTCGTGAAACTATTTGATTTAGATTTATGAATCGTTATTATTTAGCTAAGACACCTTTATTGTGAAGTCATAAATTTGTAACGGATGTGGGTTTTCCCCTACCAATCATATTTCGAGGATTCTCGTGAATGGCGCTCCAAACCAGTGTATTGATGATTTATGCTTCCTCGTCGAAAAACGCAACCGTAGGGCGGATTGGTCTGATCAAACCTCTGACCCTTCTGACCGTGCGCAGACCCGCTAAGTCGCACATCCCTGTAAGGTAGCACATACCGACATAACACCGGCTCGACTTCATTGGTTTAAAATTGTATAAATGATTACATACAACGGGGATTGCGACGTAGTTTGAACAAACGTCTCACCAAACTTAATTGAATAATCTCAATTTATTTAAAAAAAAAACGTCGTTAGAAAGTAATACAGTAAGGTGCAAAACATACAGGATCGTTTGCAGTAGTTTAGAGTTAAGCGTTTTAACTAGCAGTGACACCCGTGGCTTCCCCTGCAAACAACGTTACAGCAACTTATCAACAGTCTGGGTTCATCTCGCCGGTCAGTCAATGAGAGAGATCTATGAAGCGTATACTGAACAAATTACACATTTACAAACTACAACACAAAGCATGAAAGGCAATTGGAATGCCTTTAAAGAGAAGTGAAGAATGATAAATCACTGGATTTGAACCTTTCCCACTAAAAATGTGCCTCATCCAGAAGGGGATCTCTAATGCCATCTCCATGAATGAAAGACTATCTCTGGACACAATGTCCATCTGAAGATAGAAAGGTGACATATCTTCTTTTTTTCTTTCCCTGTATAACGGCATCACCCTAGTGGCTTAGGCAACTGTCTTTTGACTCATCTGACTAAAAGTGCACAATATCCACACTTGTTCTTTTTAGTACTGAATAATAGCAAAATCAATAGTGCCATGGAGAATTAAGTAGATTTAAATCGATAAGTGATAGTGTAAATGGTAGATGGGGGAAAACAGCTATTTACTATAGTAAATCGAAAAACAGTTTATTCCAGTACCACAAGTTACAGGCATGATGCTAGAAGCAATAATGGTTAACCGACTGGTGGGCACCCTTGGGAAGTAGTTCTGTTTCGACCAGTACTGGACAAAAGGGGTAATCGAGGTGTTTTCAAACTCTTGCTTTAAGGATATGAGCCCCTTGCACAAAATAAGACTTTTTCTCAGTTTTGAAACCATGGGCTGCGCATAATGGCAAACAATACAAGTCACGCATATAATTTCTTCTTTCTATACAGTGAAAAAATAGCAGAGTTGCTCAAATTACTGGAGGGGACTCCAAACTCACAAAGAAACCCAAAACCCAGTGGTTACTGTCTCTTGTTTCACTCCATGAAAATCTATTTCATACTGGTTATGAATGGAATTGAAAATTCCTCCACATAACTAGACAACCTTATCTGCTCATAACAGTGTTGTCCAGAAGGAGCTAAGAACAACCCTCTTTCAGAGATGCACAAGACTGGGACATGAGGAGTGGTTAACCAGAGACATGTCAAATCAGAGAGTAAATTATTTCTCAGAAACAACGTAGAGGGTTACTGCTTAGTCTTGGTGAAAGACACATTCAAACCACGTGAGCTGGTTCAAAAGTCAGTTAAATATCCACCACATATTCAATCTACCTTGATACTTTCAAAATTACTTTGCAAAGGCCTGTGCCAATATAGAGCAGTTTCCATAATATATACAATATTTATTTATAAACATCCTCAAATAAAATAGACTTAAGGCTGTCTGCTGAAAAACAAAAGTATCAAAAACAGTTGTTGCAGTAGGGAACTTGCCTCAAATGCCACAAGAGCTTTTCGAGATGTGCATCACATGTTTGAGTTTTGAGCTCATGACTCAGTTCCAGACCAAAACAATTACCTTAAAATAGGCATTCAACTTAACTCCCGGACTAGAGACACTTAAAGTAAATTCCATAAATTATCTGAACAGCAATACTAATCTCCTCGATACAAGTGAGTCAGGTCTTAGCACTGCCTTACATCTGATGTGAAGATACATGTAATGGAGTGGGATGCACAAGTCGAAAGGCAAAAACAGTGCACTATTGATCACTGAATGGTTGCCAGTTCTCATTAACCGCTCATCATGTAGACAATCCTTAAACAGGTTTGCCACTGATGGATCAACAAGCTACTTTAAGGCTAGAGAGATCGTGCCAGAGTGGAGCTGCACTGCAGTAAGATTCCAGTTTTTAAATATCAACTTCATCCCAAAACAAACAAAAATACCCAAAACATAACCTTTAGTATTCTAATGAGTTTGAGGAAAATGGTTGGGCAGTGGAGCACCTCTGTATTTCATCACACACAGCCTGCCCCATAATGACCCTTAGTCTGTCAGTGGATAAGCTCGTATATTCCAGAGTCATACAGGGCAGACCAGGGGAAAGAAGAAGAACATTTCCCTCTTGGCAGACAGGTTTTTCTGCCACAGTTGGCCGTGATGCTTCTTTCTTTCTTTAGGAACTCTCAAGAGCATCCAGAACTTTCATGATCTGTTGCTTGATGACTTTGGTAGCATCTCCCGCATTGGGTATCAAATATCTAACAGGAAGCAGAAAGGTCAGCATTAGTGCAGAGTGCCAGTGGGATATATAACAGTATTAGATCACTATTTTTCAGGAAGAATAATGTGTTTGAGGGGATAGTCTAACCAAACAACATCTATATTAGTTCTGTATTGAAGAAAACTCCAAAATCGAGAAACTGAGGCACTGATATACAAATACTAAAAAGAGTTCATTTTTAACATAGTACATCTTTCAGGGTTTCATAGTTATGTCATTATGCAATAGACCTTCTTTTCCCCATGAACTAGTAGGACAAACATGGGTCATTGATACTAATGCAGGTTCATTCCATTTAGGTCCAAGAGTCAGGATACTGTTATTGTGCATGTTGGCTTGCTGGAAAGGCTCTACTACAGTAAATACTCTTAATGTATTTACCTGCTATTTCAGGTTAATATGACTGCTGTGAAAAAGGTCTATAATATATTGTTTTGTGAGAGCAGCTATGACACAATTTAAATTTGGCCGAACAGTTCTGAAGCTGAACTTGGCACAGACATAACTTCAATATATCACAATGATCTACAGGCTGACATGCTAAAACCATAACTTGTGAAAGAAAAACGGTTTCAACAAAACCACTCAGTGTTTGAAACATTATATGTTCAAATTCCTGTGCAGTAAGCAGTCAGTCACTATCAGTTTCCTGTTCAAAATGTACTGCAAATGCAAATTGGTGCTATTAATGTGGCGTCAGTATCATTGATTTGTTTGCAAGCACCTCTCAACTGCTGATATCTCCACCCCCGTGGTATTGTTGTTGCCAAACTTGAATGTAATGAGTTCAGGATGCTTCTTTTTTGAGGTGATCTTCACCACTGAGTTGAGTGCCTGCCTGGATTGGATATAGGCAAAGCCCTTCCGCGAGGCAATCTCCCGAAGGCAGTACATATGAGTGGCTGTGATTAACAAGTGACTGGAAGGAAAAAACAACAACACAACAATGAACAACATATCAGAAAAAATATAGATATATGGAGTCCTGTTTCCCCTGCTATACCATATTTATGACATTCTGTGATCGATGTTCTTGCATCCATCTATTGTCAGCTGCTTATTCAAAGTAGGGTCGCGGGATCATGTGGGAGTCTATCATGGTGTTTATTAGGCGAAGGAAGTGTGCAGTCTCTGCTGTCTTCACTAATGTATGAACAGGAGCCCCAGCTATTATTCACTTTCTGCCCATTTGTTATTCTGCTATATCCAAAAATGACTGACATTTTACCATTTTACAAGGAAATTGTCCCTGTAATTTATTTCTGGGAACTTAGTCTTTGCATCAAGTCATGAGAAATTCAACCCCTGCAGAGACCACATTTCTTTAGTGATGTATCACAGGATTTTTAGATGCGTCACACCTCATGGACCTGGCTCTTAACTCATTCTCACACTCGCTCTCATGTTTAATAGCCTGAGGATTCTCAAAGAGAGGGAGATGACTCCATGCACTGCACTAGGGGAGCAATGTAAGATTTGTGCTTTGCATCAATGACTGTGTGTCCATGTTTTAAGGTTACCTTGGGAACATATGGCCAGTCTCTTTCACCTCATTGCAGGGGATGTGATGCTTCACATCTGGTTTGTTTATCCAGGTCTGAATGTTCACTATTTCCTTTCTGTCATCATCTGACATGGATGAGCTGTCAATTTCATCTGAGGATTCAGGTGTAGAAAATGAAGACCTATAAAATTAGCTTGAAAAATCTTATAAACATGAATGTAAACATTATTATTCTCAGTGATTCCTGTGGCCCCTTCATTTTAGCTTAATTTAGGGGGTGTTTACCTGTATCATATTCCTCTTCATCGCCAATGCTGAATACAGGCTTTACACCCCTATATGGTTTGCCTACACGGTCACTGCTGCTCACATGCCTGCCAATGGAAAGTAATATGGTAATTTGGGAGTCTAAATAACATCACTGTAGAGGACATAGAGCTATTATATATCAGTACCCAGGATGAATAATTCAACTAAACACACAATCAGGTCAGTCAAGTAAACCACTATAGACGGACACAAATAACTATGCCACAACGGGTTATTAATTGCCTTCTGGGCTGCTCTATTATTAACCCAACCATAATGAATACTCTTAGACAAGTCAGGTAGCTTCTATAATATATAATAGGTTATTCTATCATATACAAAGAAACAGTTAATAAATTGACTAATTCTACTTTCTGTGATCGTTAAATCATACATTTCTGAAAGGATGAGAAAAGTGTCTATTAGTTGTATAGGATACCCAAAGTTGGCAAGCACAGACATTTTACACTTCCATTTTTACATTCAGTGATTTTGCCTAGCTCTGGCTATCACCTTCAATAATAATAATGAAATGGAAAGACTGAGACTGTGAATGCAACTCCAAGCAAACAGAAGTGGGCTCGAAGGTCGCCCAAAAATAGCTCACTTGTTCAGCCTAGAAAGAGAAACATCTACAGTGAGCTGTGGATATCAAAAAGAAAAAAATGACGCAACGCTGTCAGGAAAAGGTAAAAAAAAGGTCAGTGTTGACACTCAACAAAAGTGCCCAATACTGTTAGTAAAAGCATGAAGACAGACCTTAAGAAACATGACTGGTCCTCTACCTCTTGAAAGAAAACATGAGTGACAATTGACAAGCCTACTGTTATCATGTGGGTGACAGCTGCAGACATGAATGTAAATGTTAACATGCGTTAATGTGACGCAGGCTAGACTTTCCATATGCATAGTTCCTAAGATCAAAGCAGACAATCCTTGGGACCGGTGGGGGTCTACAGCCAGTGAGCATGCCGGTGACAAATAGCTCAATGCTGGGAAATTCTTACCGATCAGGAATCACCTTCTCTGGCCAGGGCAGAGTGAAAGATAATCTAGCATGGAATAGGGCAAAAGGTATGGTGAAGACATATGTTTTTTTTATCAATTTAAAAATGGTTATATGGAGTTTTCCCACAAGGAAAGTACTATATAAAAATGAGTCAATTTATTGATTATTCATCTGTGAATTTAAATCATGTATCCAAATATGATTGATATAATAGCTGTATATCTTACAAATACTTGTTTTTCCAAAACACTACATCTCTCACTATTCTCTTCAAAACAAATGCACCTTCCACCAGAAGGAGCTTTAAGCTTTAGGTTAATAAGGGGGAAAAAGGAATTAAAAAAAAGTTTGACAGTAGTCAATTAAAGCTGTCAAAATGTCCATTACCTAATTTGATTGTCAATTACAGGGTGATGAGAAGATGTTGATTGGGTCCAAGTGCAGACGGTCTTTTATGAGAAATCTGTGTTCTTACTTACATATACCATGAGAAGCCATCGGTGTCCAGCCTATACTGCGAGTGCTGAACTCCATTGTAGTTTACCTCATTTCATTGAGATATTTGACAGTTCAACATTGTCTAAGCAATGACAGAGAGTGAGAATAAGTGAGAATAAGCCAAGTCCTCACCTGTCTACAGGAGTGGAGGTATTCTCAATGAAGCTGATCATCTTCTCCTTTACATTCACTGACTTGGTCTTGAGTGCAAATGTCATTTTGTTGACCAAAGACTTAACCCCTTTGCTATCTCCAGGGCTGCTCAAGGAATCTCCCTGTATTGAGGAGTTGGACATTAAAAGGAAAAATGTAATCAAGAAATTAAAAAATGGATCAATCGGATGTATTTGCTGAAACACTTTCAAGTAGATCAGTCATTCTGTTTGTCTGACAGTCCAGATGTTTCTCAATGTGAGTGACCCCCTACAGTGTTATAATCTTTCTTCAAGGCCCTGCTCACTCACATCGGCAGAGCTGAGGCTGCTATGGGATCCGGAGGTGCTGACAATCCAGTGGACATAAGATGAGTCAAGACCCTCAACATTCATATCTACCAGGTGCTGCTGCAGAGCTGCAATCACAATATCTCTTTTAATCAAGTTTCAGTCCAAATATAAACAAAAAGGTTTACAGTTGTATATGTGTGTGTCTTTATCCTCAAACTTGTCAACTCACCCATGAAACCACCTTTTGCGATGCTGACATATTCTTGGTTTTTCTGTAAAAAGATTTTATATGAACAATGATTTCACAAATGCATAATACATCTAACTAAAACGGAACAAGTCTGTCTTTCCTTTGCTTTTCTCGATAACCGTTCACCCAATTGACATCACACTTGGCAGGTGTACTGATGAGGACCCAAGATGGCACAGTATCCGGTTTGAGAGAGTTTGGATGAGAGCAGTTCTCGAGAAAACTGTACGCAGCAATATCAAAGGCCAAAGAGTTTACCCACTCCAAATAGAAATATTTTGAGCGGGCACAGTACTAATGAATGCAATTGGCAATGATTTAGAAAAAATAGCAATAACTTTTGCAATGGTAACTGTTTTGTAACAGGAAATAAATCAGAGTCTGATAATGAAGCAATCCATTTCCTGTTCCAATTTGCTGACCTGTAAGAAATGGGCCAGCACCATGTTCATGTACATGTCCTCCTCCTCTCTTCCACTGCCCATGAAACACAGGTGTTCCCCACTGGCAATGGATCCAGACTCAAGAGACTGCTTCTGTGCCTCCAACAGAGACTTCACAGATAGGGAAAACTCTGAGGGATTCTGCAGCATCTATTAGGAGAGAAAGTAAAGAACTGATTAGAAATAGAGAAGGTGGAGTTATACTTGCCATGTCACCTAATTCATTTTGCTTTTCAAGACCTGAAATGTTTCACACTTACCAGATCAGAGTCTAGGTGGAAAGCAGTGGACAGATGACCTGCATTATACTGCTCTGCAGGTCGACAGTCAACCACAAAGAACCGTACCCCATCCTATAAACAATACATATTAACCAATGAGCAAAGCAGATGAGGCCTACTGGAAAAACAAATTTCTTGATTTTCCACAGATATTATTTTAATTCAAATTTTACACACTTTCCATTCCCTTTTAGCATAATATCACACACTTAACACTGTGCCAATGCATTAATCTGCATGGTCAATATTATGCATTTGGTTCAACTCAGTTCCTTCCTCTTTCTGTCTAAAAAAATATATATTTTTACGTTTATCAACATTTATTTAATAATTTATTCAAAACTGGGTTGACAGCCCTTGAGCAGTACTCACTTGATGCAATTGGTTGGCCTGCAGAATCTCAGGGACAGATACAGGGAGACATAATGCCTGACTCAGGTCCATATCTTCCTCTTTTAGAGCCACAAGGCTGCTGCCAAACAGATTCTGGTTTTCCTGCCAGAATTCAGACAAAGTCAGACTCATTAGTGATTATTAAAAATAACTCTCTTCCTTGTAAGCTCCATTCTTACTTAAGCTGATTATTCATCCACCTGCAATTTAGAACCTTTTGTGTTTACCTTTCTAAGTGACAAAGGAGTCTTGCTGTAGTAATACTGAGCCAGAGAGAGTAAGTCTTCAATGTCTTCACTTTCCAGAAGAGCTGGTGACTCTTCAAGCATTTCTGGGACACATAAATATTTGTTTGAATCAGGTAATTCATATAGTTTTGGGCAAAAAAAAAAGAGTTAAGGTAAAATTACTTATAACATCTTCTTTGCTGGTTCCTTCTCGTGCCAGGATATTATCTCTGTGGGTGAAGTCAACAAGGAAATGTCAACTCTACATTTACAATAGTTGGATATGGTTCAAAAGTCAAAGATCATGCTGTCCTGAATAGATTTCAAACTTCACACCTACTTGGCATTGACAAGGATGATAAGCAAGAGGAAGAAGATGAGGAAGGGATCAGCCTGTTGGAGGTAGTTGTCCCACAAGGCCTGGGTGACTTCAGGAAGACAGTGACTGGCAAACAGACTGCCCAGCTACAGTGGAGACACACAAAGACAGACAGACTCATCAGAAGGCTCAGGCAACAACATTTCAGTCCGACCTAGCAGAGCTCTGTTAAGCTGAGGGTGAGAAGGAAAATAAGACAAACCCAGTTGATGGCATAAGAGTCAGGTGTAATCTTTTTGGTTTCCAGGAAAGAGCAGAGCTCTGGCTCATGGTACTGTAACAGCAGCCTATACAGATGAAAGGGCCGGCCATTTGGTACACAGTCCCTGAAAAAAAGGACATATTGCATGTTCTATAAATTAAAACCTCCATTATCATAATCACGCATCTCTTAATGTGCAGTCAAGAAAGATGAGGACCAGTGAAAACAATGTAGATGTCATGGAAAGGAGTGGGGGCTCACCTGGGGATGTATTTGTTCATGATGGCATAGAAGCAATTGTAGAGGTCACTCCGGGGCAGCTGAAGCCCCAGCAGTGGTTTGAGCAGGTGAGGCCAGCTCAGCTCCGAAGTGAACGTAATGTTCCGTGACTTGCAGTAGAATGTGATGACCGACTCCACATCTGAGACCAACTCACTCCTCTCTTCCTCCGATACTCCAATCTGATCTAAATGTGGGAACAAGAAAGGGTTCAGAGCCAATCCTTGATATATTCCCAATTCAACCTCCAACCCATAAATAATTTTACTGCACACCTCAGAACTGTCACACTACCCTTATACATATTCCGCACCACTCATACACACTTCTCTGCTATTCCTGACTTGCTCATACAGTACCACACCTCCTCTCGACACTGTCGAAAGCTTTCTCTAAATCCACAAAGACACAATGTAACTCCTTCTGACCTTCTCTATAACTCTCCATCAACATTCTCAAAGTAAACATTGTTATAAGGGTTATACATTAAGTTGACTTGGTGCCCATAGGATTCTGTCATTCCAACAGAAACCTTTGGTAACACTTTTCAGTAACGAAGAGGGAAATTAAAGGGAGAGATACTCACCAATCAGCTGTTGGCTGCGGTTGTGAATTAGTGTCTGTTCTGGCAAGTCCAGGATCCCATCCCAAGGAGACAGACTGTCTCCTTTCCCAGCAACATTTAGAGCAATCTGTTATCATGCGAGGAAACAGATGGAACAATCACTAAACAAAGATATTAAGACTCTAATTAAAAGCTCTGCTGACCTATTTGCCATATGCCGTTGTCAATACATTGGTTATTGTATATTAGCCGTGTAAGAAGATTTTGTCATCTAGTTACCAAATAGGTGGAGATTCTGTCTCTAGTACAAGTCTAGAAGGAAGTTTCATTATCAGTATTACAGATGTTATTGACATGCTAAATAAAAAAATAAAACATCATTAATTAAATGTTAATTAATATCAATTAAATTTCATATGGCCTTTAAGTAGTTTTCTGGAGTAGGAGTTGCCTGTCTTTCCAGTTTTCCTGCTGATTAATGTCTCAAGAACCGTTTCCAATTTCTGAATTCTCTTCACCCATGCAAGAGTCATTTGTACTTTCTGTAATTTAAAAGACTTTTCACTCCATTAGAAGGAAAAAGGAAGGAAGGATTCCCTTATCAGTCCCGCAAGGGGAAATTTGGATTTCTCTGCATTTTTGACCCAACCTATTGTAAAGGAGCAGTGAGCTGCCAACATGTGGCGCTCGGGGAGCATTTAGGGGTTCAGTGTCTTGCTCAAGGACACCTCGACATGCTGTATGCAGGACCGGGGATCAATCCTGCAACCTTCTGATTGCCAGACGACCGCTCTACCCACTGAGCTATGCCGCCCCCACTTGATTATATGCCACTTGGTTATATGTCACTATGTCACTTGATTAACAATCAACTGACATATTGTTGGGATCATTTTAATTTCTGGGAACTTAAGGACATAGAAGTTTATTTCAAATTATTGAGAGACTTTCCTTGAAACTGGTAATGACCTTCGTAAAACCAAAGGACTGATGTTTTACCCCTACCTGTGGTAGCAGGCAAGGTAAAGAAGGAAAGCCACTTTAAGTAGTCATTGAATTCTTGCAAGGAAATTCATCCTATCCATTTAACCCATCCAAATGTATAGGAGCAGTGGACAGCTGCAACAACCGGGCAGCAGTTAGGTATTTAGTGTCTTGCTCAAGGACACTTTCTGAAACAGTCAAGGGTTGAGCCAGCAACCTTCAAATTACTAGACCACCCACTCTACCTCTACCTCCTGAGCCATGTCAGCCCCCCCCCCAAAAAAACACCACAAAAAAACACAGCACCTTCAACCCCTCTCACCTTCCACATCTTGGCTCTCTGTTGGACTGGGAGCTCCTGAACCTGGATGATGCCCTTCTCTGTCTCCATGTCAGAGCCGCCTGAATCCAAAGCCTCAGTTAGTTCCTGATCCCTGAGGGCAGAAATGCAGACAGCATGGATTCACATAACCCAGATAGATAACCCATATTAAGAATAAACCAGAACTATGCAATATTAGCAGTGTATTCTAAATACGCATGCCAATCATGTAACGCGTGGTACATGACAATTCACAGTTACAGAGCAGTGGTAGGTTTAGATTAACAAACTACATAAATTAAGACAAATCGATAAGCCAAAGCGCATTTTAAAACACCGACAACCCAAATGTACATCACAATGTAGTGAGTGAACTGCAATGAAGTTAAAGACAGACTGCTGATTTTTCGGTATGGTTGAGTTGACAACATACTTTCACGTTAGTTACGTTTAAACGTCTTCTTTATCATTAAAACGAGCAGACCTAACAATCGTTTTGTCGGCTTTACCAAGGCATAACAATTTGACAGTTTTATTAGTGTGGTCATAAGGGCATATTTATAATCTGACACGTTTATTTTTCATAGCTACTCACCGTGTCCACATTAACTTTATTTTATTTTGTTTATTTCATGATTCGACTGCCAAACGGTTAGCAAAGGTAAGCTAACTAGCGGTTAGCCAATACGGCAATTGGTATAATCTCGCCAAACAACCACCACCAAGCTAAGCCTCCATCATTCATCGGGACGAGAGATCTACCCAAACAATTCTCTGGCAAATATTCACACTGTCCTGGGACAAATCACTGTAGTTTGACAGTCAAGATCTGATGCTGTTACCCAAAACGACAATCGTCTTACCAGCCACCCAGAAGAACTTCCTCCGAGGCATCCGCCATTGTTTTGTTGACAATCCACGTCAATCACTGTCCCGACTGGAGACATGTCGCATGGCGTTGACGTCACCAGTGAACAAAATCTAACAATAGCACGTTGATTCATTTCACAACACTTGGGAATAGCACAGAATAAAACAGAAAACATAACGGTTAGTTTTTTTAATGGAAACTTAATACGTAAGAAGAGGTGAGCAATATATTGATATTACCTCTAATTGACCAACTGTTTTTAATGATAATTCATCATAATGATGATGATCATCATCGTGTTATCAGACTAAATGTCTGGTCTGGGATATTGGTTATCGTAAAATTGTGATAATATTTGAATGGCGTCATTTCCTGCATGATACTCGTGTCTTAAAAACTGCAGTACAGTTCATGTGATACCGTATTCTGAAACGATTGGACGGGTTTAGCTGAGTGGAAAGACCAGTGTAAGGAAAGGAAAGCCACTTCATTTAATCATTGTACACTGATTTACACTGAAATTGTCTTTTGCATTTAACCTATCCTATTGTATAGGAGCAGTCGGCAGCTGCTGTGCCAGGGCAATGAAAGCCCCACACACACACACACACGCACGCACGCACGCACACACACACACACACATATACACACACACACGTTTGTGTGTGTGTTTAAATTCCTTAAAAACTTAAGAAGCAGCACCAGTTCCTTTTTTGTAATTTAGCAATCTCCCACGTCGGCATAAATCTGCCTTTGGATTTCTTAGTTTAAATAAATGGGGATTATAAGGTATATAGATAACAGGTTTGAAAAATGAAAGCTGTGAGATCAAATGTGATATTATGAGTCAGTTTTATCCAAATGAAATTGAAGAGCATCCAGCCTATTGCTATACTTACTTGCGTGTCGAGGTACTTGGAAATATGCAAGACCATTCCCTATACACTTAAGTCCCTTAGATGACATGGGCTGGATAATAGAATACTCCTCGTGGGATTAAAATAATTTTACCCATCAACTATCACTGCTAAGCACATCACAGACTGGAATGTAAATGAGGATTTCATCACCTGCTACACTTTTCAAATATCAATATACCACAGGACAATGACTAAGAAGTTGGACAATCCAGTACGTCTGGAAACTGGAAAATTGACCTGAAATGGAGATTTCGAGTTTGCTTTAAAACGATCACTTAAAAAGAGTTAATCCAGCAGTACGACCATGTTCCTCGTACCAAATCTATCCAGGGTAAATTTAGATATTAATGTTCTGAATTGATATTAATTTTTTGGGGAAAAAAATCACCAATGAGTGATTGGGGGCAGGTGAGAACTTAAATATTAAGGACTCTGATAATAAAAAGGCAACATACTCTGACAAATCAATGAAAATGATCACTGAAATCATTAAGCATTTACAGATTTACTGTGGTGGCCCTAAGACTGTGTCAATTTTATACAGCAAGACCATGAAAATTGACTAAGCAGTAAGTCAAGTCACTGCTGAGAGACAGAGAGCATTAGTCAACAGCTGCACGATATAAAGTTGCAAGCAGTTCATTTTACAGGAACTAACTTTATTTGGGTTATAATTTCTTTCATTTTGGTTGTGACATTACAAATTGATGGAACATGATGTGTTGTTTCCGAATACAGTCAAAATATAGTCAGATATCTGCGGACGAACATGTTTTAAAATCTCACATCCATTTGTTAAAGGTTAGCCTTTTTAACAATGATGTTTACATGATTGCCTTAACCGTGTAATCTGAACAACAGGTGTAGCTAGAACATCGAGTTCAATGCTTAGGTACCGATACAAAAATTATCAGTAATGTTAGCCATCACAAACACAAAACAGGAGTAAAGAATGTGGACACTGCAAGTTCCTTAACAATTGGCAGTGATGGCAGTCATTTTTTCAAGCTTGCTAGTTTCCCCTTGTTCAAACAGTGCGAGTTAAATTATAGAGCTGGTAACGGGCTTGCAACAATAAGGCTTGAGTTGTGAAAAAGTTTACAAGGGTCCATTGAGGTTGGGGGAGAAGAAAATAATCACCTTAAGAATACTCTGTCTAAAGAAGATTCCACATATATGCAAAAGAAATTAAAAAGTGAGGAATTATCTCTGAAGTGTTCTAAAAAACAACTATCCCTTTTAACACCTCTTCAAACTAAAAGCAATTTGGGAAGAAATACAATTAAAAGCATTTGCTATGATGTGAAATTTATGTCAATCATATATCATGGCGCCTCAGTTCCATTAAGAGGGTATAATTTTCTCATGTTCTGATTTTGACTTCAGCACAAGCATTGCTTTCACATTTATTCATAGAGATATATCACATGCTGTACAGAATATATAAAAAGAAAAACTGGAAATCCAAAAATAAAAACACTTAAGGACCCTAAACTTAAATCTTAACCTCTGTGTATACCCTTAACCCACAAGTCCAATACAGCATTACATCGAACACCAACATCATTACATATTTGACTATAATTTCAACCTTGCATTTGCCATTTGATGTATTTTAGGATATGGAAGCAGCTGGACAAAACACTTGTTGAGAATAACGTCAACATAACTTAATAAGTGAACAGTCCATTAGAACTAAATAAAGTTCCCACAGTATTTTCTGTAGATTTAAATGACCATAAATGCATTCATGAGCAATGGGTTGAACAGACTGAAGAAATTTAAGGTCTCTAGTCTTGTGCATATAGTTGTAAAATTACCAGTGGACACGGGGAAGTACACAGCCATTCATACAAGTTTTTCTTTTTGAATGACAGAATATCGTTCCAGAGACAATACTGGGGTACATGGGCAATAAAAAGGGTCTGTTGTTAAGGTCAAATTGAGTGTGGGTTAAGACCTTTTACTTCCCAAGTCTACAATAGGCCTGGATGACAGTTTTCCTTTGACTGTGAACAGTAACCAATCGTTCTAACGTAGCAAACCACTTCCATATAATGTAAACACAGAATATGTCCAGATATCTTTTGTTTTCTTGGCCAATATTCTTTTTACAAAACAAAAACCCTTCAGTTGCAGTTTAACACAAATCAGATTCGTAATAGATATTGGAATTGGCGACTGGTTGACAGAGAAGTTATAGTGTTGGAGGCTTCAGCCCATACTTTCGAGCAACTTCTGTCTGGGCATAGGCAGCATCACACAACGAGTACAAATGGGCCATTTCCATCTCTGACTTGGCTAGGTTAATAGCCTTGTTGAACATTTCTATTGCCTTGTCAAGGTTGCCCCTGAAAGAAAAACACCAAAGTTACTTCAGCCACTTTATGCCTCATAATGCATTGTTTAGGTGTTTCAACCAAATTTAATTAGGCTCACCTCTGGACTTCAATGGTTCCCATGGTTTCATATGCAAAGTCACATTTGTTGTCAATCTCAATTGCTTTGCCGATCAGCTCCAAACCCAAGTCAAGGTCTTGTTTCCACTGAAGCTGCAACAATCTAGACATATATTGAGTAATTAGCAACCGTTTCTAATTTAAACTTGTGAAATCAGAAATGTTAAATTAATATCTTGACTGGAAAAAAATTATTTACCCTTTGTGGACATATGTAGTAGCATTGTCTGGTTCTAGGTCAATGCACTTGTCATACATCTCATCTGCTTTTCCAAATTGTTGCTGATCAGTCAAAGCCTGGAAAACACAGAAACCATCATATTGTAAAGAAAAATGAGGCTTAAAGCTGACATTCACCATTGAAAGATAAACTACAACAAGACTAGGTCAAAAACTAGTATTTGGCTGGACAGTGTATGGCCAGTGTTTGAAATTTTGGTCAAGTCATTACAGAGACAGCCAGTGGTAGTGTTTATAATATGAACTCTGGGATATTAAAGGTTCATCTGCAATTTCCTGTAGTGTCTCAACATTTGTTGTCAACGTGCACTGAAGTAGCATAGCACATGAAGTGGTTAAACTACAGTTGAGAACAACACTTTTCACTCATATCTTGGGCTATTTGGTTTGAAATAGAACTTAATTTAATTATAAGTATAGGAATTACCTATTGGGAATACCTGTTCACTCCCCCTACTCTTTTCACCTCTTTCCATATGTAGATGTCTTTCATTTTGCTAAAAAAAAATCACTCCTATCAATGTAAAAAAATATTGATAAGACGTGGATAGGATCATGACGTGCACATCACTTTTACCAACTTATCTGCCCTATCTCAAGATCTGATTAACAAAATATGTAGTGCAAATTAATGATTCTTGAATTTATTCTAACACATACCTGAGCATAAAGAGCATAGCCCTCAGCACATTTTGGGAATCTCCTGATGACATTCTCAAAGCCATCCATGGCTGTCTGCACTTGGGATGGGTTGTTTCCAGTATATGCTTGTCTGTACTGGAGAACAAAGGCACAACAGAAACTCACCAGCTGCTTTGCCTGCTTTTACCACTAACTGAAATCTTTAATATATATGAGCCTCAAGACTCATATATATTAGTCAAGTTTCTTCCCACTTAAGTTTACCTTTCACAGTTAACATTAACGCAAAGCTAAAAATGAGTCTCTGGTTGTTACTTACAAGGGCAAAGCACTTCTGTGCCTGTGCTAGAGCAGAGTCGGGTCTGAGCAGAATGCACTCATCAAAGTCTCCCACTGCTTCATCAACTTGATCAAGCAGGATCTTCAGCTGATAGGAATTAATGACCTCAGTCATAAAGCATTCAAAAGCACACCATGCACGGATTCACTTTAAAATGTATGTAATATTAGCCCAACTAACACCAGTAAGCAATTTATGACTTGATATGTCTGACACAAACAGAAGAGCCTTACTTGTCCCCTGTGATGGTAGACATCAGCGTTGCGTGTGTCAATCTCAGCTGCCATGTTAAAATCTTGTGTGGAGAGCAGAGGCTGTTGCTGCTGCATGTACATGCTGCCACGCTTGATCAAGGCATTGGCGCGTAGCTGTCAAAGTTGGGGAAAACAATTAAGTAAAATCAATTAATCAGCAATCACTGTAAAGGAATTTTCACACACTCGGATACATCATCAGTATTTTTTCTTGATGGAAGAAAGCTGGTAATATCAGTTAAGACTCATTCAGAACACACATTTCATCTCTATGTTCAAGAAGCTGAGTCAGGTTTCTGTAGTTAGAATCTGTGTATCTGTGCATGTGTAAGGGATCTACAACTGCAGAGGAATGCAGTGTTCTGCATTGAACTAAAGTGTTCTTATTTTGTAGTGCTACAATGAAAATTTTAGTATGGCGTCACCTAAACTGTTTTTCAGTCTATGAAAACAGAGGGAGAATGAAGCTGTCATTATGTTTCAAGACTCCCTTTCTTCAGCTCTGTTAATGTTTGGATGCTTCAAGATTGGGGGCAGGAATGGATCAGGCAGAGCAGAGGTCCACCACCTGCATCTTATCTACAGCAATCACCTGGACTTCTTTATTTTCCCAGCCATGGCATATCCACCTTGCCAGATTGCAGTGCCTGTTCAGACAGTCCTATGCTTCCAGCCATTTTACCATACATCATTTTGAGTTGGTGGATTCCCTTTCCCACCATGCTTTCCATGTACCTACACTCCTGTCTGATCTGGCCACCCTGTCTCTGATCCTTGGTTTGTCTTTGTGTTACACCACTTGTCTTTCTGCTTCCTGGTTTGGTCAAAGTTCCCTCACCGGCGTGCTCTTGCCCAGGACTCAGTTCTCCCTGTCCACTCGTTCTAGTGGGTCTTTATCTGGCCAGGCATTAACACTTTCCCTGGAATTTGCCTATCAGCACACTGGGTTCAGCCTTGCAGTTCCAGTTAATAATACAGTGAGAAAAAACAATTGTGTGAAACAATGTTTCAGCAAACAGCATCCTATTTCCCAGACTTTAAGTTGTAGTTTTGCTTTTTTTTTTCTGTATGTGTCATCTTGGCCTTAGAACTGATAGCACCATATAAATGTGACTTATACACTGACGACCCCCCCGACACAAGAATTTTGCCCTGTGCAACTTCTGGTCTAAGAAATATGGTAATGTTTGATAGCTTGTAGTAAGAATAATAAACAAGACAGTCTGTACCTTCACATTTGCATCCTGCATGTTGATCACCCGGTCCAGATCAGGTTGAGCAGCAGTAGCATTGCCGATAAGTAGGTAGAATGTGGCCCGCAGCAGCAAGGCCTCGGCCATGTATCGGCATCCTGACTCTATCTCTTTGGTGCATTCACTGATGATTTTGTCATAGTTCTCCTCCTCCATGTACTGTTTGGCCTTCAGATAGCCAGAACTAAGAGAGAGAAGTTCCTTGTCAGTGCTCCTCAAAAACAACCGATTTTATCATGCAGGGCACAAAACATTTGATAACCATTACTTTATCAATTGTACATTTTTAACACAAAAGGGTAACTTTACACTATTCATCTTTTCCTTGATCTAGAATTCTACTATTGCCCAGACGCAAGAATTGTAGTCGCTGGTTTGAAAGGCTTATAATGAAAAGTTTTGCTGCATCAGTAGTGCCTTCTTAGTATTAATATGACAGAATCCTGTGCTAGATGTAATTTAACACTCATCATTTCTGTTGTGCAATGGTTATCACTGATGTCTAGCAAATGAGGGGTGAATTTACTCTTAGTTTACACGAATGGAGCCATTGAGCCATTGAGCTTCACTGTAAAAGATTCAGATTCTAAACCATACAAGTACAGACAAGAGTTTGAGCTGGCTAATGATACCATTTGATGCCATTGCTTCTCTTTAACTGAATTTGGGGTATTATGATCAGTTGGAAAGAGGTCAAACATGGTGCATTCTTTTAGGCTAAATGGCTAAATCTCATTGTCATACTTATTTGGAATAATGCAAAAATGTGTAGAGGGGCAACAGCTGAATTTGACTCCACTATAGCACATAACAAATTATCTGTACTTGAATATTATGAGGTTTTCATTACAATCCAACACGCATACATCATCTAACCTTTCTGCAACCTCAGCCGCTTCACCTTCCTTGTCCTTATCTTCATCTTTTTTCTCTCCCTTCTGCAAAGGCTGAGAGATGATGTCATCAGTGAATGAGCCAAAGTAGGACTTGATAAACTGAGGAGAAGGCATCAATGGCTCACGGTTCTGCAAAAAGAGGATGAAAATTAAAATTAGCCACTGGAACAATTTTGACAAAGAAGGAACGTTAAATGTCTCTCAGGAGCTGCTGAAGTTTATAAATACCTTGTATTTCTCTTTGGCCTTCTCTTTTCCCAGTGATTTCAATACCTTGTCTGCTAGCAACATACTCTGCTGGTTCTGGAAGGCTTCGAGAATACAAACCGCTGTGACATCTAGAAGAGAACAGTTGTGTAGAAGCTAGAGTCAATAACAATAAAATGGAAACATTTTTTACAATAAATGTAGAGTACGTGAGAATCTCACCCTCCAGACACTCCTTCTTGTTGTCTAGTTTTTCCAGTGCTTTGGCCCTCCTGAACAGAGCTTTGACATAGCGTGGGTTAAGTTTAACAGCCTCAGAGCAATCCTCTACCACTTCTTTCCATTTCATCTGTAATGATACTTGAAGTTATCTCAGTGCAGTCATTTTTCCTTTGAATTGATTTTTTCCCATTTTAATGGTGTTTCTGCAACTCATTTAGTTGACATTTAGCTATCACAAAGTGTTTTTTCAGGTTGTTTGCATTAGATATGTATTATAATTTTATTACACAATTGTTAGACACTTGAATGAAAGAGGTACTAACCTGCTGTTCATATGCTGCTGCTCTGTTCTGGTAAAAGGTTGACAAATCCGCCTTCTGATCTGTAGGGCAGAGGGCAATGGCCTCTGTGTAGCACTGGATGGCCTGCTCATATTTGGCAGCCTTGAAGTACTTGTTACCTTTATTCTTTGCTGCTTGGGCCCGGTCCAAGGGACTCTAAATTAAGGGGTGAAGTAAAATGTTCAGTTAAACAGTCAATCTCATGAGAACGGTTCATGTTCAGAAAACCCTGTGGTCAGTGTCTCCACATATTGCAATGTATCTGTAATATATAGTAAGCTGCTTATAGCAGCTTATCAGCAAACACAGCACTAAGGAATAAAAACCATGGAGTCATGGAGCTATTTTTTAAAAACTTTTTTTATTTAAACTTTTTTACTGCTGAGGTCAAGTCAGTTTGATTTGTATAGCCGATTAGCACTTAATCGCAAAAAGTAGGGGGTTCCCTGGTGTCCTGCAAAATTCCAAACCCGGCTCTCTCTATCTGGTCACCCAATCAGCCCCCAGTGGTGTTTTTTTTAAGGGACTATGCACAAATTTTTACATTGTCCCAATTCAATGAGCCACAACAGATTATAGTTTCAAGTTAATTCACATCTGCAGTTACTGGATGTATTTTTTGATGGTGGGAGGAAACCGGAGCACCTGGAGGAAACCCACACAGACACAGGGAGAACATACAAACATCATACAGAAAGACCTGGTATGGGAATGAAACCAGGACCTTCTTGCTGTGAGGCAACAATGCTAACCACTGTGCCACCCTTTGCTGATGTGTGGCGAGCATCTTGGTGCAAAATGTAAGGGATAAGGGAATCATTAATTAATGAAAACACCAGCCAGAGGCCAAAATCACCCAAATAGATTAGAAAAATCTTTGGACTCAAGGCTCTTGCTGGGGAAAGTTTAAAATCAGATAGCTGCCTTGGGTCTGAACTAAGACATTAAATATTCAAAGTTAAAGTTACTCAAAACATTAGCTCAAAGTTAATACTTCATATACAAGTAGGCGTGTCATTGCAACTATCTGCATGTCTTAAATTGTTGGCCAAAATTGTATATAAAATACCATTATAAAATACTGCTCTTTTATCACTTTTTAATAGTTAAAAACATCTAAAAAGTTTCACAAGTGAAATCTGCAACAAAGACAAATATATATTTGTATATTTCAATCACTCTGGGAAATTTGATGAGTGCTTTATGAGTTTAGTAGCCGAGATTGTTGAATATAAATGCTTTTGCACAAAATATCTACTGTAGTGAATAATTACTCTAACCATGTTCTTCAAACATGGTTGAAGAACATGGTTCAACTAACAATCCAGTTGAAGTGAATTGTTGCTGTACTGGCTCAAGAAGCCCATCAGATGATGGACCTTTTACATGAACAAGAGAAACAGTGTGGCAGTAGAGTCAAGTGTAAATGAGGTATCTCAAAAAAATGACATGTAGCAATAACTTTCACAGTTCTAGTGTGGTCATGATAATAAGACATTATAAACGTAAACCACTAAAAATTAAGTTCAACTAACCTTACACTTACACAGGTAATCCGGCAAACGTTCAAGACAAAATGTGAAATGTCATCACAGTTGAATGAGATGGTAACCCAATGTGTGACCAGTTAACTATCCCAGACCAAGCGGCACCCTCTGGGGCCGGAAAAATGAGCCTGGGAGTGCCAAAAAGTGCAGCTCCTCGAGTAGCCACTTGAAGCTAGCTCCAAATGTGAGGCCATCACCACAGAAATCCGCATTAAAATGCCCAACCTTACAAGAGAAATCAACATGTTAACACCCCGATACAACAACGGTTTCCGTCTCTAAGGCCAATTCCCCATTCATGACAACATTTATGTTAATACGGTCAGTTTTTACATGACACGATTAGTCCCCAAAATTCTGGGGGGCCGGCAAGGACCTTGGTGAAGCAAGGCCAGATACCCTCCCTGACGCCCTGCGGTAGGTTCGAACCCGCTGACTCAGGCTCGTCAATTCCCGATGCGAGCCCCCTCCAAAGCTACCGCGACCCCTAGGCAGAGTCTGATTCTGAAAGCTTCCACCAAACCCACCCCCTTGCTTATCAGAATGGAGCTTACCAGTGAAAACACTTTCCTTCTAACCAGCCAGATAGTTAAAACTCAGCATGTGACATGGAAGACACAGTCTTACCAAATTCATCTGTGAAATTATTCGAAGAAATTTAAATGCGTAATTTAACAGTAATGCTGCTGTAATTAAATATCATTTGGAGAGCGCCTTTCTGGTCCAAGGACTTATTATAAAATGGGAGTATTGAATTACAGGACAAGTGACCCCGATGGAATCCAAACCTTTAAACTTTTGGCAGAATCAAAACCATGATCTAGGTGTATATATGCTGTCATAACACCAGGTCCCCTACCAATGGAGCAACAGAACCATCTCGTATGAAAATATGTTCGATTTCTAAAAAACACGACAATCTTCATAGCATGTATTTCACCAAATTATCATTCAGTGGCACTTCAATAGAATTAAAGACTTTAGAAGAGGCTGATGTTTCTAGATGTGAGCCAGAAAGCTTAATGCAATGTTCGACTGCGAGCAAAGATGGGATTTTCAAGTAAGACCAGGATAAAATGCCCAACGAGCATCGGCGTTACAAGACGAAAACAAGGATCAACTATTTCCCACGGGAAACTTCGTCACTAATACCCACAGGATTAATCAACAAAACACCGCTTTACTTTCGTTTAACATGTTCCTCGTGTTAGGTTTAGGAAGGTCGACGTTTAGAACCAGGTTTGTCTAGCTAGGCTAGCTAACATTAGCGTAGAAGCTAGTGCGCTAACCCCATTAGGCTAATGTCTTGATGGATACTCAAAACCCAGATAAGAAAATCATGAAAAGGCCAACAACTTCATCTGATGTAAATTTTTATATACATTGATGTTAACTAATGTAAATTTGTGTCCAAATGAACTGATTCACCATTTTAGTGACTCGTTAAGCCAAAGCGCTTCGGGATACCATAGTTGACAGGTTGCTAGCAGAAACGACGGGAATTGATGTCCTTGACCGAACTAAAATTGTCAAACAATCGAACACCAAAAAAATGCAACATAACTTTAACCAATAGTGCATAGAATGCAATACTGAATTTAAGTTGGTATCAAGTTGTTGTATTAAATAGCAGTGGTGTGAAAACGAAACTGAGGTGACAGGTACCATATTGTGCTCGACGTCTTGGCCCTGCAAGGGGCTGGCGCTGCCCTCCGGGGTCTTCCTTTCCTCGTTCCCTTTCCCCTGTCCGTCCTTCGACCTTCTGCGGTTCCACAGGTAAACAGCCCCGACCCCGAGGACAATAGGGGTACCGACCAACAGCGCCAGCTGCCAGCGTGGTAGTCCACTCCCGGACTGCGGCTCAACCGGCTTTGAGGCGGCCATCGTCATGAACTAACGGGTTGCTTACCACCTAAAGCCTTGCCTCGTCCGTGGTCCACACTGGACGCCGTCAATACTTCCTGTCGTTACTGTGAGGTCAAAGGGGAAACACTGCGGAATCATGGGATACCAGCGGATGCAGAAAAAATGTACGCAACCAGGACTACAAAGCTGTAGTTTTTTCCTCAGTAGGAATGTGTGTTAATACACCAAGTCATGATAAAACAATATTACACAAACAATATCACACAATATCAAAATATCACACAATAATTATACGTTGCGTTTTGGGTAGTTTTTCATGAGATATTAAAAATCTTCAATCAATGCCAGATTTAAAAAAAATATTTGAATCTGTGTTCAAATGATCTGAATCATAGATTTTTTTGACTACTTAGATTGTTGGGCATTTTTTTCCATCAATTTCGGCATTAGTTTCCTAGAGCCTGTATGTGAGTACAGTTACATCTCTATCCCTTGACAGAGGGTTGGGTTACTCACAACTAATTCACAACTAATTCAGAGCGAATAAAGACATTTGGTTTTGTGTCAAAAAGTCCTATTTTTAAATCGATGTTCAGATGATCTGATTCAAAATTACTTCTACTACTACCATTATTATCGGTAGGGTTCACGGCAGGTGAGGCAGTGACTCTTGAACTCAGACATGGCTCTCGCACGCCCCCATCAGTGAGGCAGAGGTACTTTTTGCTTCCCCTTGTGCTTTTTCAATGCGAGTTTTAGCTCAGATCAGCAAGTCTAGATAATCTACACATACGTGAAATACAATTCCTTTTCTATAGGAAGTGAGGACATATGATAAAAGTCTACAAACTACATTGGGGGGCATACAGTGAGAAAGCAAAAGGCACACGCTCAACCTAGTTTGTGAGGGATTGTGCAATCTGAGTTGAGGCTCAGTTTATCACTGTCTCACATCACGTCTCCATTGAACATGAAATACTCTCATTTGGCGATTTTGATTATAAAAATGATTGAAATGACTTGAATTGTTCAAAAATCATACCAACTGTCACAGCAACCACATGCATGTCCTCCCTCAACACACCCATTAACATTGGTAATTCCTCTTTTCCTCTTGCACGGTAGCGTAGAACCATTTGGCATCCTTTCAAGATTCAAGAATTTGTTTGTTATTGTGGATGATAGATGAAGATATATGAAAGAAAAAAATATATACTAGCAATGAAAGTCTCCCACACATATCCAAACCCTCTCAACCTTGCCTCTCTCACTTTGTCTTCAAACTGTCTCAAATGAGCTGCGCCCCTAACATTCAAAGTCTGTTTTATGTGGTACAATTAGTCCCCACAGTCTGGGGTGGACATGGACTTAGTTGGAGAAAGGCCGGAGGCACTTTCTTGATGTCCTGTGGTAGATTTGAACACGCTACCCCTGGCTCATCCATTTTCAAGGTGTGCACATTCTACCCACTGAGCTATACTCATGGCTGTTCTTGTTGTTCTTTGACACTTCCAATGAAAATCTAAACAACCTTTCCTACCCTGAAATTCTCTAATTGCTGTTGTTATTATTCCCTACCTCTGTCTCCTCTCTTTCCTAGTCTCACCTGCTGCCTCTGTATTTAAACAAATAATGATCTTGGCCACAGGATGTCAGTGCTGCAGTCTGTTTCAAATGTGATGTTTGCTTGCAGCAACCCAAATGGGCCCTTTGAAATATTTACCAAGAGAGGAAAAATACTAAAAAGGATTTTGCAATATCAGATTTCATGTATTAGACAATTTTCTCCAAGGAACTTGGAAGAGATCCCTCCTCGGTTGTTCTCCCTGAAGTGTCTTCCTATGTTTGTCCCTGCTAAAAGGCTTTTAAGGGAGTTGCTCCTTGTTTGATGTGAGGGTCAAAGGACAGGAGGTTGTGTCACTGTAAAGTCCACTGAGGCAAATTGACTTGACTTGACTTAGAATTGACCTGACTTGCCTTGAATATAAAAAGATAAAGTTTTCATGTGGTGAATATGAATCATCACCCCGCATCCTTATGTCACAGTGATTTTGACCAGACTGGATCAGAGTGAACTGAAAGTTTGAAAAAGGGAAACATCAGCTGAAGCTTATTGGCCACTGTAGATATGAAAAAAACCTGACTTTACTACCTGTATCAATGTTTCCATCTCTTATTTGGACTTACACTCATGTACACGCACCTGCCACCAGGAGGATCCCAAAGTGAGAAAGTGTCATGACTCCCTACTGTGCCCCTAAAAACAGGTCAAAATAGAGATGGGTGGGTCTTAGCATTATTGCCCTCTGTACATGGTTGGAATGCCAACAGGGCCTACCAGACATTGACCCAGGGGACCAAGGGATCAGTGGTCCCCTGAGCCAGAGCCTGCATGTTAAGTCGATGCTGTTAACTTTTCATTTCCGGCCCCAGGTTTGCAGGACAGCATTTGTGTCAACAACAACTTGCCTGCCACTCTGTCTTTGTTAATATTAATGGTGGTCTTCAACTGGTCTCATGTTTGTGGGTGAGAGAGGTGGATTTTGTTTATATGCTGCTGGGTTTAATTGAGTATAGAACCCATTTGTGCTGAGGGGAAACTACACTATAGTATGAGACCACCCTATTTTTCTGAGAGGGTATAGGCCAAATAGATAAATACCACTGAGAGTGTGGGCAAAGCACTTCTAAAGAGAAACAAGGTAACTCTCATTCAGCCCCTTCCACAACCATTTAACAAAGGGAATGCAGAACCGGCCTCAGTGCAGAATCTATAACATTGCATTGGCGGTATATTTTGGTATTCATGAGCATCACAACCAATCAGTGTCAGATAGCTACGACGGTATCACCACCACACGTGAGATCATGTTCACATGAGGCCATTTTTAGGTCAGGCCAAAAAAATCCACACAACCACAACAACGGTATAAAATAACAATCAGCATGGGCTCTAATGATAACATGGGCTCTGATGATTACTTAACTGAAATACAAACAGGGACTTTTTTGTTGTTGTTGCTTTGAACAATTTTGGTATCTTAGAAATCCAGTCATCTTGAATGAAATCTGCACTCCCGGACACACACCGATGCCAAGCAGCGAAGGGCAATGTGAAACCTGTGGGAGATGACTGGCTAGCTCCTAGAGATGCTATGGTGGAGGGGTCTTCCATTACTCTCTTCCCAGGTAGAATCGGTCATCTAGTAATCAGAAGGTTGCTGGTTTGGTTCCTGGCTCCTTCAGAAAGAATGAAGCGTCCTTGAGCAATACATTGAACCCCCTAACTGCTCTATTGCAACAAAATCAAAACAGAAGTCTGGCCTGGGTCAGTGTGACCAGCAAACAAAAGGTGGAATGGCTGAATACTGAGGAGAACGTTAGTGTTCAACATCTACATCCTTTTAGTGCAGCTCTGCTCCTGCATGTTGGTATGTACTGGGAATAGGTGAGGGGACGTATTCATCACAGTCACAACACACCAGTGCGTGTTATTGACTCTTCTGTCCTTCAGTCTTGATCTGGCAAGTCTCTAAATGTGATCCTAGCCACCTCCGATTCTTCAACACATGGTCCGTTTGTGTGTAAGTCCAGGAGAAAAGGGACAGTCTGTATGAGTTGGTGTGGACGCACACGTTAGCTTTTGAGCATGGCTGCATGTAGCACATCTGCGTGTGTCTCTGTGAGTGTGCGTTGTACTCGTTTGTGTACATTTGCATGGCAGGTTTAATCTGCCCTGTTAGCTCGCCGAGATTGGTGTGGCCTTGTCAGGGCGATACTGAATCCTGACCACTCGATGAGTGCCTGAGGCATGCTGTCCTCAAACAGTGACCAGCAAAGTCAACACGAGTGGCGTGTAGGGTGGTCTGATCAGGCGTGTTGTAAAGGCCCGTCTCTATGGTGACGCACACCCTCTAACCTATGACAGAAAACGGTCACGGTTCAACTCAAAAGCTCCCTCGAAGGGAACCTGTAATGTCTTTACCAGGGTTTCTGTGACCCTTTTCTCTGTTGCTTTCCGCTACAAGTGTTCAACCGAGCTCTGGTGAAACACAGGTATAAACATGGACCTGTTCACGCCTGTGGCTATCGACGTTAGCCACATACGTGATGTTGTAATCTGGATTAGATTGTTTTGAACGTGTCAGTGGGCTCAAACGATCAATTCCACACAGCGATCACAGCTTGATTTCAAAAGCAGCACAATCAATTCAGTCTCTGAACTGGAACACGTGACCAGACACCATAACCTTGTATATCCGATCTGTGGCATTGTCCCATCGCCTATCCACTGTACACGTCTCCTGACCAGCTGAGGTTATGTGGTTACATATCCTGTCTGTTATGATGACCCGGCTACTGGCCCAAGAGTGAGAATAAGATCAATCCCAGCAGGGTATTGAAAGACGCAAGACAAAGACACTTTGCCCATCCCTGACTGTCTGCGGTACTTGTGCCCGCCGTGTCTGTTGAGAACCTGGTTAAATCTTCCTGATGTCATCTGACGTGAAGCGCCAGGGGTCGCTGTAGGCAGGGGGTGAGATGGGGTGAGGAAGGTACGTCTTTTACGACACGATCCAACAATTTATTGATATGTGCACTTCAAAATTCTTATTAACCTTGACCCAAATAGAGTCTAGTTATTCATTATTAATGCAGATAATTTGAGATCATTCAGAAGATGAAATGACTCTTATTTTATCTAGAAGTTTTATTCCTTTGTTGTTATTCACACAATGAAATGTTTCATCTGGATGTCCCCCATCCTATTGTATAGGAGCAGTGAACAGCTGGAGTACCCAGGTACCAACTCCAGTTCTTTTTTCCCCCTAGTGCCTTGCTCAAGGGCACGGGTAGGAGTATTAACCCTAACATGCATGTCTTTATGATGGTGGGAGGAAATCAAAGCACCCAGAGGAAACCCACACAGTCATGGGGAGACCATGTCAACTCCACACAGAGGCCCTGGGATGGGATTCGAACCAATATTTAACCAATATTTAAAGATATTTTAAATGTATTTTTATAAGTATTAATAACATTTTACTAACAATTTTATAAAAATGATGCCAGTTCCATGTTCAGATATGTTTCTGACTACTCTGTCATGGGATTGACACGTATTCATTCCGTAACCACCATCTTCAGGATGCTGTTGCATGACCGAGCTGTGAAAATCTGCTGTAGCAACACCTGTACACAAGCTTACCTCTCTCAGGCTTGACAGCCTGATGAAATGATCAACATTTGGATGCATTAGGAGCTTTTTTTAATCATTTCCTCTCAGGGGTTTTCTTACACAATAGCAAAGTGCGGTAATATCTTGCATAACTGTGCAAAGTTGCAAGCTCACATAAATTGGTGAGAGGGCTCATGGGATCCAGCGCCCATAAATAGCATTTAAAGCCTATTTTTCTCATCTCCTTCTCAGAGAGGCCTACTGACTTGTAAACATCTCCCCAGACACCTGAGGACACCACGTGATCCACCGGGATTACAGGGTGGGGAAAGACTGATAGATAGATACATGTGGATTTTCTGGGCAAAATCCTAGCTGTTGGGTCAAAAAAAAGAGAAAGAATTACTGTCATTGAGATGCAACTCCAGTTTAACTTGTTAACCGGCATGCACTGCACACTTGGGGCAGGTGTGGAATGCTGCCAAGACTAACAAGGCTCACAGATTAATTGGATGTTGTTTCAACTCCCAGCGGGCGTGCCAAACAATCTCTTGACTCAATAAGTTGTTAAACATCCATGGATAGGTCAGAAGACGCTAGCCTCTGTGCCACCGGTACTCGATGCCGACACCACAGGTGGAGTTTGCTCGATTGAAAATGTACACCTTTCATCTATCAGAATATCACGGTCTAAATCTGAGCCTGAAATGACGACACTTGGATTTTAGACATCATCTCATCATCTGCTGGAGAGACTGAGGTCTTCTGGAGGTCAGAGGTCACTCCTCAAGACATTCTACAACACGGTGGTGGGACCAGCTATCTTCTATGGAGTGGTCTGCTGGGGGAGCAGCATCTCAGCTGTGGATAGGAAGAGACTTGATAAACTGGTCTAGAGAGCGAGCTCTGTCCAGGGACCCCCCCCAACACTGTGGAGGTAGTGGGACAAGGGAGGATGATGGCTAAGCTGTGATGGGTAATGGTTCTCCCCCCATGCAGGTCTACATTGCTAGACTAGAGAGCTCCTTCAGTGACAGGTTACTCCATCCAAGGTGTGTGAAGGAGAGTTTCTGCAGGTCTGTCCTCCCCACAGCTGTCAGACTCCATAACCAGCACTGCTCCCCCAGTAGAACAAACCCAACACAGGAACAACATCAACGTACCAGCTCATTAAAACTGAGTGTATTGTTCCTGTTCATACTGTATATAGTGTTCCTGTTTCTCCCCTTGTTTAACTTGATGTTCTAGATCATGTTCTAGATGTGATGTCTCTCTTACTGTGCTTTCCTCTTCACTGCTGTAGCACCGTAATGTCCCCCCTGTGAGACTAATAAAGGAATAACTTATCTTATCATATCTTATCTTCTCTCCTCTTATCTTATCTTATCTTATCTATCTTATCATATCTTCTCTTCTCTTAGCTTATCTTATCATATCTTATCTTATCATATCTTATCTTATAACTGCTGGTGTATTATTGACAGGGTGATGAGGTGACGGTGTGGTTGGTTGTGGGTGTGTTTGCTCGGTGTGTAGCTGACTGTAATTTAAGCATGAAACTCTCTGACACAACCCTGACGCAGTTTTATTCCTTTCCCTGAATCCCAGCGTGCACACAGAGATATGAGGGCGGCTTGACCTTGGGACTGGGGAATGAAATTGAACAAACTGTCAGCATGACATGACCTGACACGTCTCTCCAAAACATCCAGCCGGGCCTGGCATGGTTACCCCCGTGGCATGGTTACCCCCGTAATGCCCAGCTCAGATACCTCATCCTGTCACCCCTTCGGTTTTCAACGGATAAGACTTCCCAGTGCCAACCTGGACTCAAAGGTCTCGACCCAAAGCACTTTTGAGGAACTGGACCCAGGACCCTTATCAAAGCACCGACTCCGGGTGACACCATGAGAGTGTTTCAGACCGAGAAAGAGAACCCCTCCTCTACCCAGACAGCCAGCTTGTTCTGCCCGCTCAGAGCCAACCATTTATAGACCTCGAGGTAACCAGATCAAGAATGCGAGATGGAATTCTAACGAGAATGAGATCTGATGTCAGAGAGGGAGAAGCAGAGCCAAGTGAGATTTGGCAGAGCTCTACGGGAATATCCTGAATAGCTGAACACTTAGCGCAGAGAGCCTGGTTGTTTTCTGTAATGCGCTGTATGTGTAACATCTGCACACATACTACACGCAGACGCCCCTTCACACGAAGCACGAAGAAGAAAGAGTGGGGGGGGGCTTTGATGAAACATATCACATCAATGAAAAATTTCTTTTGAGTCTTACCCAAGTGACGTCTCCACAACCAGCGACCGGTATCAACACTGCTCTGGGACTCCGCCCACACCACCTGCCTCCTCTTAATTCAAGTGTGAAACAAAAGCGAACACACACACACACACACGCACACGCACACGCACACACACACACACACACACACACAAGCTTTCAGCTCTCCAAATGTGCACGTCATTATGCGGTGCCGCCCACCCCTCACTTCTGACAATGGTAATTCCTGTCCTTGTCATCACTGACTTGAAGCCCCGTCAGTCTCCCACCCTTTGAACTCCTCACAAGCAGCATCCATATTTGGTCTGAGGGGAGCCTGCTTTTATATTTTGTAAGCCAGAAATTACATCAAACTATCAACAGGTCATAGCAAGAAACCGAGCAGTAAACATAGTAAGATTCATCCAGGCCTAAACACACACACACCCACACACACACACACACACACACACACACACACACACACACGCACAGACTAGTCAGTAATGGTACGTTGAGAGTTCTACTCACAGACGTACATATTCCAATTCCATCAGCCAGCCCCGATGCACGCAAGGCTGAGAACAACACAATGATATCGTGACAAGCAGCCACTACAAGGAAAAGACAAGGGAGTTACTCATCAGATCATCATTCTGGCAGCAGAGCCAGTCCCCTGTGAGGTTTTTTCCAGGGTCACGCCCCCTCATGCACAGGTACACATTTCCCTGCATGTAGAGGTAAACGAATGACAACAATTACCAATATCAACAGCACATGAGTCACCGCCAGAGTCCTTCACCTTGTCAGAGTGTCCTCCTATCAGTCTGTACGTAATCTGCAGATTTAAAAGCACGAATGTCTGGAAAGCTTTTTTTTATTTATTTTTATCGCCAGCTATCTGCAGAACCTCTGCTCCAATCTGGTTCATTCAAACTCTGTTGTCCAACACGGTCGCCATTCAGTTCTGCCACAAAGGGCCACAAAAGATGACGACCTCCACAAATGGATGTCCTCAGTGAGTGGTTATGGTTGGGAAATGAACCGTGCTGACATAAAGACCTGAGCAGAGCGGTGTCTCGATGACTAGATGGTGCTGAGGAAGGACAAAGCGCAGCGGAACGTTACATAACCTGGCCAATGCCCAGGCAATGCGAAATTCAAAGGCCCGTGACCTTTGGCTCTGCGGGGGCAGAAAGGTGGGCTTACGTGGTACAGTCCATGTACGAATAGGTAAGACTCAGACGGATTGTGTCTCGGGTAGGGACATTCGCCTGTCAGTCACATCACGTCTCCTCTCTCACAGCGACTCTTCTTTCCAAACCACAAAAAGGAGGGTGACAGCGGTCACGGAACGCTCCTCAGACCGGGAGGATGTCTTTACTCCCCCACCCTCCCCCACGGGGGAAGATGACATGCTCGATAGATGCCGTCCCCCCATTCACCCCATCTCCTGCTGTCTCTTCCGTGGAAGACCTCATGGCTTTATCTATTCCAAGAAATGCACCAGGGCTCAATTAAATCACAGCAAGGATGGTACAGTGTGCACGCTGCCATGCACGCAGCACACGTGTGTTTCATGTATGTGTGCTAGGGCCGCGGTCAGTGGCTCTGGTCAGTCGGGAAAGAGAGGCCGCTGAACCACATGGGTACCAGTATGAATATAAGACATGGAGGTGTTCTGCTTTGGTGAATATAGTGCAGCCAGCTGCCTTTGTGATGCCACTACGTTGGTACACACACGGACCACACAGAGGCTGGGATGAAACTAGACACGGGATTTGCTTTGCAACCTCAGTAACTCAGCGGTAGAGCGCGCGCTTCGGGTATCCAGACGTCGCGCGTTCGATCCCAACGCGGGGTGTCAGGAAGGGCGTGCGGCCTTTATCCCCCATGCTCAATCTAAGTCTGTGTCCACCGACTTAAGATGGGGACAAATAGTGACACACAAAAGTGGACCTCCCTATTAACAGACACCCACTCTCTTTTCCTCCTAAATTGTATCACCTTTCCCCCCACCTGGATTCCCTGAGTGACCTACTGCTGGGTCAGTCTCTCTGATGCTCCTCTAGAACCTCAACAGGAAGGAGGAAGTGGTAGCATGTGTCTCCTCCAAATCACATGACCACTAGCCCTCACTAGTCCACACATCATGGTCTGGTGGGGAAAGCACAGTGCTTGGCCGTCAGAGGAGAATGAAGCAGAGTACTTTCCCTTCACTTAACCAAGAGGCCTGGACGACCCAGAGGGGGACACTAGTGAACCCACAATACTTTATCCAACCTAACCCTTATACCCATGTGAGGCTTAGCCAGTTATGAGCCACTAACTATGGACCTCTGGCTGTGGTCGGAAACGGTGCAGCTGGGATTCGAACACCCGACTGCATGATGCAGAGATGTACTGAACATAGGTGTCTTAACTCCCTACAGCACTGGAGGCCACAATCGTCTTATTTCTAGATGATCCCTCTACCACCTGAGCTATGCCGCCCCATACAGCTGAAGATGACATCTCTAAAGTAAACAAAAGAATAAGGCCCGTACTTCTTGGTAGTCTCTCCTCAAGAAGGGTCTCCTCCCATCCTTGTTCTCTGCTGAGG
>OMLC01102828.1:0-17366 GCA_900302585.1 Regalecus glesne | reverse complement strand
GTGTGAGACTGAGTACAAGCTGACTGGTCTCCCTTGTGTCTGCTGTGAGACCAGAGGGCCTGAGAGCTTTGAATCAGACAACTTTAGCTTGGCCACAATGGAGGCTGCCTGGCATGGAGTTTGGCAACAGGTTTGGATGAAAAGTCCAGATAAGTTATTGATTAGAGATTAATGCTCCTTTTAAAAGAGCCTAGAGGAATGAATGAGTCATTGGATGTTTTCCAAACCTCCACTCTTAATCCTTTTTATCCTTCCTTTCTCGTTTTTCTGTCCTCTTCCTTCTTTCTCTCTGTTCTTTCACTCTGATAAGTCTCATCACCATCCCTCTTTCATGCTGTTCTTGTCCCATCTCTACTCTGTCACTCTCTTTCCACACTCTACAAGTTATCTTTTCATTCTCACTTTCACTCTTCCTCTGTTGTTAGCTCTCTCTCTCTCTCTCTCTCTCTCTCTCTCTCTCTCTCTCTCTCTCTGTCCTATTGCTCTTCCCTCATCATTCTCTCATCACTCTCGTCCTGTTCCCTGAAGAGTTTGTTCTGCTGTAATTACTGGTTTCATTCTGTCTTCAGCAATCTTTGCTTTGCCAAGAACCAATTTAACTAACTGTCTTCCAGCCAAATGTTAATACTGGTATTTAGCAACAAAGAGTGTCTCTTTTTTCATCAGGCCACACTGACAGGTTTAGAATGAAACCACTGCAAATATATTGTTATTGACTCGGACGGAGGGGGGCAATAGCATTGTTCCCTCATAATCACCTTCTGAGAGGATTAGGTTTCAGACTAGAGTTTAACTTTAATTGGAGACTGTTGGAGGGATTGACTGGTTGAGGACTGCCAGCTAATCAGGTATTGATCTGTGAGCTTACTTGTCCTCTGTGACATCCCTTCAGGGTGTTCAGTTGTTGCTCTGCCTTAAAAACACTTGGAGCTCAGCTGGGAATGTGTCATGCTCTGCCTGCAGGACATATCCGGTCCATCTCAGCTTGGTGCATCTGTCAGTGCTGCTCTGGACCCATTAGCTTCTTGTAAGGCCACTGTGCCTCTCTGTCCACCTGACATGTTATCAGGTTGTGGAATTGTCAAACCCTGTATGATGGTCCAAATTACTACTCTGTTTCTCTACCTGCCTGTCTTCAAGATAGCCGCCTGTCCTTATTCTCCGCACCTGTCTTTCTGACTCTTACTGCCCATCTGTCTTTTTAATGGTCTTTTTTTTTTTTGGAGATCCTGTCTGTGGTGTATTAACAATGCAGACTCAGGGGTGGTGTTCCATCATTCTGCTGGGCCCTCTTTATTGTAGCAGATGACTCACTCCACATGTGCCTTTTGCCACCTTTGAACTTCACCGTGTTCACAGAGGTATAAAAGGCATATGTATATGCAATTGTATGACAATTGCATTTTCATCCATCCATCATCAACCGCTTATCTGAAATCGGGTCGCTGGGAAACCTATCTCATTTCTCGTTGGGTGAAAGGCGGGGTACACTGTATAGGTCACCAGTCCATCAGAGGGCAGAGCAGTTAGGGGAAAAGTGTCTTACTCGAGGACACCTCGACACCCTTCTCTGCAGGTGAGGGGATCTAACCTGCAACCTTCCGATCACCAGACGACTTCTCTACCCACTGAGCCATGCCACCCCTGCATTTCAATTCTCAAGTGGAAAATGTACTTATTCTTATATAGCCCTTTTCTAGTCTAGTGACCACTCTGAGGTGCTTTACATCCTATCTTACATTTACCGAGCATGGAGGTTAAGGCTGGATGCCCTTTTTCCTAATGCCCTGTGGTAGGACTGAACCTGCTGCACCCAATTTAAAGGTGGGCACATATTTCCTTTGCTCTTCTCTCCCTTGTGAATTCCTTACACTCTTGTCCATGTCCTGGAGTGGCATGCCTTTTTAATGTGCCCGGTCTTTCCACAGATATGGTATTTTGTCTCTTTGGAATAACATTTTTTAGCACGGTGATGATTTTTTCCCCCTTTGCACCTTTCCTTTGCCGTTCTTGGTTCCAAGTGGCCCAACCTTGTGAACACATACCGCGCCGGCGTGTTCACTTTCCATCCCTCTCAGCTGATGAGCATCTCTGTCCATCATTTCTTACAAAAAGTTAGGATAAACCACAAATGTTTTTTGCTGATACAAATAGAAGGACATATGTTTGGCTTGAAAGTTGGTAGGAGCACACGGGGTGTAGAATGTGTAGGGTGGAGGTAAATCAGAAGTTCTAATATGGTTATTCTGTAAACAAACTGCAGTGGAGATCTGACAGGGAAAGCCATTAAAGCAATCCATGACAGCGTCTTAGTTCTGTTCTTCTTTCGCCCCGTTAAATGGCAGGCCTGACCATTGATTTGTAAACCTTGGCCTTTACCCTCAATGACATTATTTCTGACACAAAATACTCCAGTTACCTTTCCCTATGAATTCCGCTCACATTGTGTCCTTTTCTTGACTTCCTTCTCACATCCGCCTTCTGTTTGTATTGTCGATCCTAAGTTCTTGAATTCATTAACTTCTAGGACATCTTCTGCTAAGGTCAACCGTGGCCTTTCTACTTGCTTATTTATAAACAGGTACCCACCCTTTGTTTTGCGGATGTTTTATCCTCTTATCTCTAGCGCTACTTGCCAATCTCCAAGATCTCTCTCTCTCGCTCTCTTGAACCTTTCTTTCTCCCTGTTAGCTAGCACAATATCACCCCTAAGCATGATCTTCCACGGTGGCTCTTTCTGAAGAAGTTCCCTGAGGGCTTGATGCCAATCCTTGATGCAGTCCTACCATTACCTCAAACTCCCGCTGCATGTCGGGCTACGTTTCTGAAGCCCTGGTAAATGTCCGGAATTATGTTGATTTTCTGCCACGCCGTTCACCCCCGGATGATACCACAACTCCTCTCTTTATGCTGTCATATGCCTTCTCCAAATCAATAAATACACAGTGCAGTTCTTTGTCCTTCAATATAGTTTTCAGCGAAGGTCCTGAGTACAAATATTCCAACTGCGGTACTTCTACCGAGCATGAATCCAAATCGTTATCTCCCGATAGTCACCTCGTTCCTAGGTCTAAATTCAATCACTATCTCCCAAAACCTCCTGTTAAGTCCCATCAGTTGTGTCCTCATGTAGTTATTACAGCTTTGAGCATCATATTTATTCTCGTAAATCGGTTCCCATCACACCAGGGCATACCTAGCATGGGGATGATTTCCAATGGACATGGATAGAAAAAGAAATAGAGAAACCTATTCTCAGTTACTGTGTGATATGAAATTTGAGTATTCTAAAATCCTCAAAATGTTCTTATTGTATTTTGAACGGAGAACATTGATTCGCTCATCTCATTATTTCATTCTCATTGTTTTTGTAGGGGGCACGGTGGTGCAGTGGTTAGCGCTGTTGCCTCACAGGAAGAAGGTCCTGGGTTCGAACGCCATCCCAGGTCCTGCCCGGGTGGTGATTGCATCCTTTTTCCCCTGTTTGAATGGGTTTCCTCCGATTGCTCTTGGTTTCCTCCCACCATCAAAATGACAAGCATGTTAAGGTCGATACTCCTGCCTGTGCCCCTATTGCAAGGCAATAGGAAAAAGAACTGGAGTTGATCCCAGGGGGCTGCACTTGCTCACTACTCCTATTCATTGGATGGGTTGAATGCAGAGGAAATATTTCATTGTTGTTGTACAAAGACAAATGAATAATGTTACATCCACTTATCGTGATGTGTATGTACAGAGCTTTTAAGATTTCAGAATCGATTCCATCCTTTGTGGCTCCCTTACAACACGAAGGGATTTCCATCATGGATCAAAGGTCAAACAATGCAGCTTCTTCTGTAGTGCAGAAAAGATCTTAACACCAGCTCTCTCTCACGCACACGCACACGCACACACACAGTTTCAAAGTGTTTTTCAGTGTGCTCGATAGATTAAGGTTCAAATGAAATAAATCCCCTCTAAATGCTGATATTTCTCTCCCCCTGCATCTTTTCCTCTCTTTCTTGGATGCTCCCCTCTCACCTCCTTGCGTCCCCCTTAGTTTCCCCAACCCAATCTGTAATGTTGACAGAATGTTGCTACACGCACGCACGCACGCACGCGTGTGTGTGTGTTGAGATCTTTCTTTGCATTCCTAACATTAACATTAGATGAGGGTTTTGGTACCTTAGTAGTAGAGCACGCGCTTTAGGAACTGGCGAGCCAGAGACTGGAGTTTCAAAACCACTGTGGGGTGTCAGGAAGAGTATCTGGATTTAATCCCCCAAGCACCATCTAAGTTTGTGTCCACCCCCACAATGTTGTGACTAATGGTGACGGGTAAAACGGGCCCCTCTCATCATAAATACTTGATTATTTTTATTAAATTTTGTATTCCCGGGAATCTCAAAACTGACCACAAAGACAAAGTCTCTCTCTCTCTCTCTATCTCTCAAACTGTGCTGCCAAACCTGGATGCAGTATATGCTAGCAGTGTATATAAGAAGTCTAGTAACATAAGCAGGGATCCAACCCACCCAGGTCACAATCTAATTGTCCCCCTCCCCTCAGGGAAGAGAAAAAGGGCCATTGAAGTCCGAACCAGCAGACTGAAGAACAGCTTCTACCCCAGAGCTTAAGCCTCCATCACCCCCACAAACCCCCATAGCTGTTGGCCACTGAGGCCTTTGCCATGCAAAAGTGCTTTTTTTCATTTTGAATTTAATAAATGACTCATCCAAGTGCCTTATTTGATGTAGACGTTGACACTTGACACTGCCTCATTTTTATCCTGCTTGTTTACTTTATTTTTCTAGTCTATATTATTGATCTTTCTTTTAATATAATTTTTCTGTTTCTGCTAGTTTTTGAGTTACCAAACGCAACACATTCTCTCTCCCTCCAGGTGCTGGAGGATGGTCTCCTCTGAAGTCAGACAGGTACCAATGGCTGGAGGTGGACTTGGGGGAACGGACCCAAGTCACCGCCATCGCCACCCAGGGTCGCTATGGGAGCTCTGATTGGCTGACAGCCTACCTTCTGATGTTCAGTGACACGGGACACAACTGGAAACAGTACCGGCAGGAGGACAGCATCGGGGTGAGTTTATGTAATTAACAGTAAAGCTGAAATAGATCCTCTATGAGCAACACCCTTTAAAAAGGTCCTGACAGAATCACAGCTTCGAGAGTCGAGTGTAATAAATAGTAGCTACCAATAAAACACACCAATAGAGAGATCGAGTATGTGTGTGTGCTGGAGTAGCTTACCAAACAGCATTGTTCCAACTGCACTGCACCACTACAGGCATGAGGACAGTACAGGAACAAGGCAGTAAAATGCTAATATAATGATATTGTGTGGTTAACTATCAGAATCCATTTATATTTTAGGCACACACACAGAAACACACTACAGGGATGAATTGAATCTAATAAAATTAACAGTCCCCTTAAAATGGTCCTACCAGCAACGTGGTGCATGGCTGAGTCAATGCAGGGAAACGGGACAGTTGATATATAACCTTAACAAATGAAAGTCATTGAAGCTGACTGAAAGACAGCACAAGGTAATGTCTAATGGAATAAATGGCGTCAAACCCAATTTACTTAAAGTAGTAAATAAGGGGACAATATATATGGGTAAGTTTATGTTGGAAATGGTACTTTTGAAACAGAACCTTTTTAAAACGTCCCTTTAGAAGTAGCGTCAACCATTATTGTGTGTTAAAAAGGGGGCCACAGTTGTATAGGGGGTAAAGCACGTACACCTCAGGAACTGACAAGCCAGAGCCAGCAGTTTCAAACCCAGCCTGGGTTTGATATAAATCCATGTCCATCTCGACAATGTGGGGACTTATCGTGTCACGTAAAAATGGAATGGATACTGTGTGTTAAGTACATCATAATAATGACTTCTACATAACAGTGAACACCACTGAAGTTGGTTCATATTTCTTGAATACAAAGCCCATTTTACAAGACTGCATCAGTCACCCCTGCAGCAGGCCTTGTAGTGAACAGCACATGTTTATGACAAATAGTCCAGCCTGCACTGGAAAATGCATATTAGAAGCCTTTATCTGATTGTTAATTAAAAAAGATGAACCAATGACAGGGACCTTGGCAGCGCTCTACTGACTGGACATATCAACTGCCAACCAGTTGAGGGTCTACCGATGGAGACAGAGAAGAAGCAGGGATGCATCAGCCTGCTGGCTTAGACCATGTGGTCCAGTCTGTTCTGCTGCTGACAGTGAAATATATGTCAGAAAGCAGTGGAAGAAGAGGAAATACGGGCAAGATTGAGAAGAAAAAGAAACTTTACATGAATAATACCCGTCAAAGCCAAATTACCTCGGCGTAGTTGACGGATAATAAAAAAAATAAAAATTCAAATAGAACCCAGGAGTTCTACTTGTAAGAGAAGTGCTAGCTATGGTAATGCCTAAGGGCAAATAAGTGGAGAAATCTCCAAAAGCGTATTCAGTGAAAGTGGAAACTATTGTGGTTTTGTCACCTCATTTACTTGACCTAGCAGAGTAAAGGAAGCTATGGTTTTTGAGAAGAGGACTATATTAATTATAATAATGCAATGGTGTAAAAACATGTTGACTCAACTTTCACTTCCAAGTCACTTTCTCCAAGCGTTAGCAAACCTCCACAGATTAGTGAGACTGGCTTAGTTTCTCTAGAGTTACTGAATCAGTCACAAGTTGTAAGAGGAGTCTCCTTTAAGCTTATGAGGGATGAGGGTATGAGAAGGAAAGCTACTCTTTTTGGATTTCATTTCTGCGTCCCTTTTTTATTCATCATTTTCTTCAGCTTAGAGAGCCAAGGACTCTTTCTGTTCAGCTTTAGCTTCTGCCTCTCTTATCATCAGTCCCTTTCTCTGCTACTTTTTCACTCTCCTGCTGTCTATTCCCATGTGTCTATCTCCCTCTCACCCCCCCTCTTTCTCACTCTTTAATCTCTCTTATCTCTCTCTTTACCCACTCTCTAGGATCACTATTTACTCTCTTTCCTCTGCCTCACCATCTACGCACCATCTTCTATGTTTTCTTTCAGTCTTGTCTAAAAGCTCCTATCTCCTTTTTCTCCATGCTCTTCTCACTCACTTTCTCTCCCTGTTGCCGCATCCACCCCCTTTCTCTGTTAAGCTCTCATTTTCCTCCATATGTCCTCTCCGTTGCCCTATCGCCCCCCCTTCCCATCCCCTTCTCTCTTTCACTCTCCCTTTTTCTCCTCATCCTTCTCTAGCTTAACTCGGGTGGTATTTCTGCTCTCTCCTCCAGTAAATGAGATGCTCAGCAGGAAACAGAGTCATTTGTTGAGCTCAACGCTCGGTTGCTCAGCCCTGCAGAGTGCCGAGGAGCGAGCTGAGCAACAGGAGAAACTTACACTCTGCATGGCAAACGGGAAAAGCAGAGGTTTTAAGGGAAATGTTCTCCTATCACATAGTCACATGAGAGCATAGTCACTCTCATGTAGACACCGACATGCAGTGTTGCTCTCTGACAAATTGTTCACACAAAAACACGTGCATACAACAGCAATTAGTCACACACACATACACACACACACACACACACATATATATATATATATGTATATATATATATATATATATATATATATATATATATATATATATATATATATATATATATATATATATATATATGTATATATATATATATGTATATGTATATATATATATATATATGTATATATATATGTATATATATATGTATATATATACATCTTCTGCTGTTTCTAAAACTACATGATATCTATGTACATATGCTCAATGCATGCTTAATGGTCCAAGTATGGGAATCAAAAAAAGTGAATCGGTTCAACTGGATCAGACGTTTATTCAGAAACCGGTGACATCTTAAGTCTGAACTGACTGCAGAATCTCCAATTATAAACAGTACATTGATACCACACAACAAAAGGCTGGTTTCATATGCTAGTTGGTCATTGACCGCACATTCAGTGGTAATGAGTACTATTCACAGAGGACTGGGGAATATTTGCAATCACAGCATTGTAAAGTGATGACAGATGTAGTCTCTGGCCTTAACCCTAAACCACCCATCCTCATTGTTCAAGGATAGTTCGAGGATGATACAAGCAATCGAGCTTGAGATCCAGTTATTCATGTGATTTCCTTCAATTTTGTGCAGTGCAAGCCTGTTTATGCTTCACGCAGTCATCAGCTGGCATTCTGCTGGGGCTACGCCAGTTGACCTGCATGTCAACTGAGAGAGGAAAAAGGAGACATCTAGGAGTATGACCCTCCTGTATGGGTCCATTCCAAACAGGAGTGAAATAGATCATATATATCTCCCTCACTTTTGATAAAACGGAGGGACCATCCGCTAGAAGAACAGCTGTGACTAGCCAGCATTCTCCTTTTCAGCAGATGGTCGAAGATTTTAGCTTTTAACTTATGCGGCTTGATTCTGAAGAAGGTAAAAGAGAACACATTCTGTCAGTAGTCGGCCTGATTACATATATTAAGAAATAGAGTAGACTCAATTTTCAATTTATGTTGATCTTTTGACAGGACTTTTTCTTTGATTTTGCATGTTGTTTTGAATAATGGAGCCAGCGATGGAAAAGATCAAGGTAACGATGGCTGGAAGGATAGACAGATAAATGGATGAATTATTGTCTGTCTGCGTTTGTTCTGCTTATGTTTCATTTTCCGAAGCCTCTCTGAGCCCCCCCCCCATAATAGTAATACAGGTAGCTGGACAGACAGCTTGACAACTAGCTAACATGGTGTTGTTTCTGTTTGATTTCAGGCCTTTCCAGGTAACAGTAATGCAGACAGCGTGGTTCAGTACAACCTCCAGCAGCCAGTGATAGCCCGCTATTTCCGGCTGATCCCACTGGACTGGAATCCTAATGGACGGATAGGGCTCAGGCTGGAGACATATGGCTGTCCTTATGGTAAGTCCTCTTTTCTTCACTAAACTGACGGAAGAGTCTCTTTTCCTCCATTTCAAGACTGAGCATTTCATTAGAGAGAGGGAAATGTGGAAAGATGCTTAGAGTATAGTTACGTGTTGTGGCTGACTGCGGTGTTAAGATGCTTGAGTTGATATCCAATGAGGACGGTCTGCTCATGAGCAGATATTCTGGAGGCGATTGTCATGTTTTTGATTTGAGATCGAAATCATCTGCAGATACATATTGACAAGTCAAGTAATTCTTGCTATATTTGAGGATGAAATTGAGCCTGTCTGCTGTGTTCTTGGTACGAACCAACCATTGATGCCACATGGATAACTGTAATTGGGTGCAAAACTAGGGCAAATTGCACCCAGCTACTGAACCCCATGGTTATGTTTGTACTACAATATAATTAGGGCAATACATTTTGTGAATTTGACCTTGAGACTGAGTAAATGGGGGTTGCCAGTGATGCCATGATGATGCTATGAAGCTCTCAGGGGCCACAATCCTTTTTTTTTGCTGAAGTTTCCTGTCAATGGAGATTGAGTCTGAGAAAAATAATATGCATCATTATAATGGAAGAGATGAAAGAAGAGTGTGAGTTAACAGCTAATTACAGCAGTTATAATTACTATTAAATTAACTTCTCTGAAATCAAACATCCCAAGATATGAGTGGAAATATTTTTGCAATCTTTCAACTGTATTTATGGAGTTGCTAGAAAAATGTTGTTTTGAAAAATATTAAGAAAAATAAGAAAAATATGTTTTTCTCTTGAATTTAGCTTAACCTTGTCATGTAATATGCTACTTCAGCACACTTGAACAAAAATATTACTGGTACCACTACAGAAATTATGATTACTGCCACTAAAATAGCAGATGAACATTTAGTATCCATAAATTCACATTATTGACACTACCACTGACTCTCCCTTGGACAAATAGAACATGATTTTAATTATTGCCCATACAAGGTCCAGCCATACATTAGGTGTTGACCTGGTCTTGTTTTTATTTTTGTAATAAGAGCAGATTTTTCATTTATCAACTTTCATTTTTCAAATATTGTAAAATGAAAGATTTGCAATATCAGACCTGACTAAAACACAAGGAAGACGAATACTGATGAAATGCATCATATATTTCATAAGGTTTTATTTCATCAGATATTGTCTCACCAAGTTTATTTGCTCATCTTCCGTATTTCCATTTTTCACAACGGATTTATAATATCACCACCAAGTCAGGTATTACCAGTTTGATTAATTCTCCGGTGCTCCATCTCGGTTTGTGTCCATCCCCACAATGTGGGGAGTAATTGTGACATGTAAAAACAGACCTTTTATTTTTTTTATGTCACCACCACCATGAAAGTGAGAACAAGTCACACTGTTATCTTGCTTGGCAAAAAAATGTTCATACATATATCAACGTCAACATATTCTGGCAGAAAAACTGTTTATTTTTTGATACACAGCCTTCCATCTGAGATGACACTCTGTTCGCACCCTGCATCTAAAGTAAAAGTATTTTCCGAGTATCGCTTGCATATGTCATCTATTTTTAGTTTCGCTATAAAACGTGTGTTATCAGTTTAATTGGTGTAATGTTGTTTTCATCTCAGTTCTTGTCAGAACAGCTTAGGGTGATCATATCCCACACAAGATAGCATACAATCTAAATAAAACTCCTCTTCATCAACACCACACTCCAATCAAATGAGGCATCACACCTTTACCACGGATCCATATGTAAGTGTATATGCTGTTCATGGTAGAAAAATATGAAAATGTTGATTGAAAAAGGAAAGAATAGTTACATGTACACAAGCTCTATGTTTAAATATCCATCCATCCATCGTCAACCGCTTATCCGAAATCGGGTCGCGGGGGAACCGGAGCCTATCTCCATTCTCATTGGGCGAGAGGCGGGGTACACCCTGTATAGGTCGCCAGTCTATCACAGGGCAGAGCAGTTAGGGGAACAGTGTCTTGCTCAAGGACACCTCGACACGCTTCTCTGCAGGACCGGGGATCGAACCCGCAACCTTCCGATTGCCAGGCGACCGCTCTACCAACTGAGCCATGCCGCCCCTATACGTTTAAATATACCAGTCAAAATTCATGTAGAGCTAAATAGTAAAATCACTCTGCACATAATGGTGGAGTTGTGGCGTGTATTTCTTAAGTAAGCATAATGAAGCGATAGTTAAATAATTTTATTGTGTCCCGGGAGTCTTGGATTAGTCCGTTTGCAACAGGCCCCTCTGGAAAGAGAGGGATTAGGAAAGTTTTAAATGGGTAATTTTATAAACCCCAAACGGTTTAGACTTACGTTATATGATCTATGGACACAAGGATCGATTTTCGCAATACTAATCCTAACCACAGACAATCTTGTACTGCCATTGCACCCTGATGAGGGTGGGATCCGCTGATACCAAGCAGGGGAAAAAGGTTCATAAATGTAGAGTCGTTATATGGGAATGAACATGTGTTATATGGGAATATGTAACGCACATAAAACATGTTGTCAGAAGAAGGAAACCAACTTCATTTGATCTTTGTAGTCTTAATATGAAATACGTCCTCTGCATTTAATCCATCCTGTTATATAGGAGCACTGGGCAACTGCCAGGGATTAGGGTGAAATAGAATAATGAAGCAAACCGTCAGCTGAACTGAGCAACCAGGGTCTACTGGCATGTGTTTGGCCTTATCCGAGTGTGTATGCATGTTTGACGGGCAGACAGAGGCTTGCCAGGCTCATGAAAGGTGAGTCAGTGAAATAGGTGATCAGACAGAAAAGACAATTAATGCTGAACTCAATGACTGCTCCTCTTGAGTTGTTTGACAATTGCAGTCAGGATGAACAGTAGTTTCCTCTCTCGCCCCTCCCCCTTTACCCCACCTCTAAACGTGTCCTCCCTTGATGTCATCTCACCTCATTTCATGTCACCTCACCCCCACTCACCCTGGATTCCCCCCTTCTCCTCTCCTGCACTTCACCCCTGCTGAATATACCCCTATCTTAGTTACTGACGTGGTCTGATAGTGGTAGAGACAAAGGAGAATACCCTAGTCTGTGATCGTTCAGACAAAAAGCTATCATCCATCCATCAATCCATGGTCAACCGCTTATCGGAAGTCAGGTTGCCGGGAAACTGGAGCCTATCCCAACGCTCATTGGGTGAAAGGCGGAGAAGCACCCATGAGGTCACCAGTCCATCACAAGGGAGAGCGGTTAGGGCGACAGTGTCTTGCTCAAGGACGCTTCGACACGCTTCCCTGCAGGTGCCAGGATTGAACGTACAACTTTCCGATCGCCAGATGAGCACTCTACCCGCTGAGCTATTGACAAAACACTAATTTAATTGAAACTGACAATTTTTTTTCAATTTTATTTCTTGAACATAAATGATTCGTAGTGTTCTTGGGTAAAATGATTCTTGACTCTTATGGTACTGACATCACTGTTGTAGTGCCATGCACTGTGGAAATGAGCCCAACTGATATTTTTCAGCTCTGAATTGTTTTAGAAATTGAACATACCAAACAAAAAAGAAAGGATAAACTCTTATGGGTGAATTAAAAGGTGAATTGAACCGAGTGATTTACCCTCCATTTACTCCATCCCCTTCCCCAACCCGACCTAGATGTTACAGCTTAAGAAGAGTGAACACAATAAAAACATTGCAGATGATTTGATCTGCAAATTCCATCCAGAAAGCTCAGATCTGTGAATCAAGCCCAGACCTTCCTGGGGGCAGCAGTGCTGCTCATTGATGTTATTCTAGTCTGTTGCTGGTAGGCCTACGGGCAATAATTCACACCATGTGTCAGTTTAATCAAAGCGTATTTAGTTGGTTAAAACCTCAGAGGATGGGGTCTGCTCTTTATCAGCTTCTTTTTTATCAGAGATAAACCGAACGCATGCCTGCCACATTTCTGGAGAGGCTTGCCCTTTGTATATAATGTGTGTGCATTAGATATGAGTATTTATTTGTACTAATAATTATGTAAAATTGTAAACGGACTTGTTTTTATATAGCACCTTTCTAGTCTGATTACTTTGCAACATATTCCTCAAATTTACCAAGGATGGGAGATTAAGGCTCCGGATAGCCTTTTCCTCATGCCCTGTGGAGGGATTGAACCCGCTGTGCCCGACTTGTAGGTGAGCACTCTACCCCTGAGCCACCGTGGCCTGGTCGTCACTGACGGAGCTTTCAGAGACTGCAATGTGTCCTAACATCAATGTCCTGATTACAATGTCCTTGTTTGTTTTCCGCTGCATTGTTGACCGGAGTATGTCTTTGTAGTTTGTCCATTAAGTCTCGATCTCTATCTCTTCCATGTTTTCTCTTCAGAATCGGACGTGGCGGGTTTCGATGGTAGGAGCAGCCTGCACTACAGGTGGAGCCTCAGGCCAAGGCAGACGGACAGAGAGATAATTTCTCTTAAGTTCAAAACCCTGAGAAATTCTGGGATACTCCTCCATGCAGAAGGACAAGGACAACCCTTGCTCACCCTGGAGTTGGAGAGAGGGAAGCTTCTGCTGCTCCTCAGACAAGGTACAACACTGGTAGAGTAGATGTAGTGCCGACATGTCCTGATATATACTGATATGTACTAGTGATGTCAGCTATGACACTAGCGTGCCCTTCTCCATGCTGATATGGGCTCAGTCATCAGGATCCCCATACTCCCTAGTTGTTCCTTAGATAGGCTGTTAATTGGTTAAAAACTCATCAACTTGTGTGATTAACCAATCACCAGGCACTATCTACAGCCAAGTCATACAAAGACTGGAGGATGTACAAGGGACCCTCTTCCATGGGCTATCACTAATGCCACTACTCTTATTCCCTTCTTTCACAACCTCTGCCCCTGTCTTCCATCAGCTATCAGCTGGCTTCCTCCACTTCTCTGTAAATACAAGAATTTGTTGTTCTGAGAAATTACTTTGAAACGGCCACCCATTGCTCCTCACCTCAGCATAATTTCTGCCCTCTCACCATAAACCAGGTTGAACTGGGGCTCCATTCACATGGCTCAGTGGTGCTTAGAGCGGTGAAAATGCAAAGTTTCAGGTTGGAGAGCAATTGTAACAATGATCCAAAACATTATCGGTCATCCTATTATCAGCACAGGGTCTCCAGTGTCCCAGCCTTTACAAGTTGTTTCCCACCATATCTTGCCTCCTAAATCCCCTCTATCTATTTATCTATCCGTCTGTCCATCCACTCATCCATCTATGTTTTGTGTTCTGTATCATGACAATTATTTCTCTCATACAAATTCCGTGGTACCTACCTCTAGGTAGGAATAGATCACATGTTCTCATTAACATATCGCACGTCCTCAGAAAAAAGGTTGTGTTGCTCTTGTCAAAATAGCCGGATCTAGAGATGTTAAGATGTTAAGTTGTAGCTGCAAAGCTTCTTTGTAAACTTTATGTGACATCATAAAACCCCCTTACTATCTATAGATGGGCTTTGGCTGGATGAAATGTTAAGCATACGTACAGAGCAGCTAAATGAGTTAAAATCTTAGCCCACAGTTGACTGACTTGCTGCTTTGCTCTCATCTCACACTGGTGATGGATGGCACCCACTCACTGTAACATATATCGAGACAAAGTGAACTAGCACAGTTAATATGACGCTTGGCCTGCCTCTCTGTCTCTCTTTCTGTCTCTGTCTCCCTCTCTCTTCTCTCTCTCTCTCTATCTGTGCGTGTGCGTGTGCGTGTGTGTGTGTGTTCAGCTATATTGGTGAGTACCATTGGGAGTTTTTAAACACAAGAGTGAGGACACTTGAGAACTGGGGGTGTTGGGGGTGGCATAGGTCAGTAGGCAGTCGTCCAGTAATCAGAGATTTGTGGTTTGATCCCCATTCATGGTGTCCTTGAGTAAGACACTGAACCCCAAAAGGCAGTATCTTGGAGAAGACCGTCACTGAGAAAACTGCGTGTAGTGAGAAAGCTAGGGAGAAAATTAAAGCCATCCATTGTTTTGATAGGAAGGAGACTGGAAGCTGGTCTGCCCATGTTGTTAAGGACCCAGGCTGGAAATACTATCCTTCTCTGTCAACACTTTTTTTTCTCCTTTATTCTTTCTCTCTCACCATACTTAAGGTCTATGCCTTTCCTTGCCTGACTCCCTTCATTTTCACTCAGCTCATGTTCTCTTTTTATTATTGGTATTTGTCAGGGTCTATCTCTCCCAAATCTCTGCCCTCCTCTTTCATTTTGTCATCATTAGAAGGAGCCATTTGACTTTTTTTTTGCAATTGCAGTCATCATCATCATCTCTCTCTCTCTCTCTCTCTCTCTCTCTCTCTCTCTCTCTTTCTCTCCCCTTCTCTTTCACGCTCTCTCGCTTGCTCTCATACACGCACAAAAATAAATGCACAGCCGTCTATATACCCCTCTTCTTCTTTTCCCTTTCTTTTCCTGGCTTTTGTATATTTTTCCAATTCTTCTTTATCTCAGCCTTCCAGTCCCTTTCGCTCAAATCCTCTCTTAGTTTTTTATCTGATCAGAGGTGTCCATTAGCATTTTTTGTTGGATGCTCACTCAGTTGCAGTGTTGTTTTCATTCTCTGTCCATTTCATTTCACTCTCTATCTCGCTTCTATTTTTTTCTCTCTGTCTCCTTGGACTTTGCCATCAACAGACTGTTTAATGTAGGTCAATGGCTTTGTGCATCAGCCATGAGCTGCAGCATACAGCATGGTCCAGTCAGCTCTATTAAAATTAAACACACACACACACACACACACACACACACGTATGCAAAAACAAGGTTGACCAACCATTACACTACTCTTTTTTTATGAGGCAACCCTCCGTAACAGCTATTGACTGGAACAACGTCAGCCTCCCAGTTTAAAATGCACAAAAATATCTGTTTTTAAAGACTTTCCTCGTTTCACATCATTTTTGTTATTTCCAAACGTATTTAGATTTGTCAGATTATCTGTCATGTCAAGTTATGCCAAGATTTACTGTCAGCTGTGAGTTGGATGGGACAAGGACACAGTTTGATGCTCACATGAATAACACATAAGGATATGATCTTACATTTTAAATAGAGCATCTCACAAAAGATTTTCGTAGAGAGTGCTTTTAAGAATATAATCATTCTTATGTATTCATAGCTATCTAAGTAGGCAAGGAAATAAATTGAATCGGGTAATAAATAATATGTTGTACAGAATTAGAAAGGCAAAAAGTGAACAATTTTCAAAAAACTAATGTCCGCTAAAAAAAAAACCTACACTAATCCTCTGCTTTACATTCATCATAAATCTGCTAGCCATTCTGTTGCTCATCGTCTTGTAATTTGGACCAATTCTTTCCTGTCACTGCAGTAATCTAGAAGGTAAGCACACTGGGGAGTGGTGTGTACTGCCTCAATTGCATTCTGGGTAAGGAGCACCAACCGTAACAGACCAACAATGTAATATTGGCCTCTGTAGCAGCAGTGCTATGAGGTATACTTCCTGGCCATTGGCAGTTGATGCCACTGAAATGTTTTGGGGTTATTTATCATTTTTATTTTTTTCATGGCATGTTCAGGAGGTAGAGCGGGTTGTCTAGTAATCCTTAGGTCCCTGGCTCCTTCAGAAAGTGTGTCGACGTGTCCTTGAGGGAAACGCTGAACTCCTAAATGTTCCCCGGGCCCTATACATAGCTGCCCGCTGCTCCTATACAATAGGATGGGTTAAATGCAGAGGACAAATTTCATTGTAGAAGTACAATGACCAAATAAATACTGTGGCTTTCCGTATTCCTCAGTAAACACTGCCACTTGATACTTTTATTGATTTAAAGGGATTGTTCACCCTGGAAATTTAAACTTTGTCATTATCTACTACTCCTTATGCCGGGAGAAACCCTGATTAGTGTTCTGTTCAACAATGAACAACAACAATGAACTAGTTAGCTGACAAAATTGCAGCAGCTTTCTTCCAAAAGATTGCATTGGATGGTGGCCAGTTTGTTAGAATTCCAAAAATGCCAAAATGCCTTTCCCGCCTCCGTGCACCCAAACCCTCGCAAGGGCACGCTCAATGTTCAAGATGCACACAAGACTTCTCTAAGCAGAAACGTGGTCAGGGCTCTTCAGTGAACTAAGCACTAATCCGCATTCCTGAGGATGAGAGTAAGTAGATAGTGAGGGAATTTTTCTTTTGGGGATGAACTATCACTTTAACTACTTTAGCCTTTCAATGTTACAGTGCTGCAAAATCATGAAGAACATAAGTCTTGGAGTGACTTTTTGAAAATTGACTCTACCTCACCCTGATTTATTCTGAATCTTAACGGTGAGGAAATACATTTGACTAAAGGGAAGGGACTGACGATGCAGGGCTTTTTAAATACATTTTGATGTCACATATCAATCTGGTATAT
>OMLC01102827.1:12556-24168 GCA_900302585.1 Regalecus glesne | reverse complement strand
CTGAGCTGCTGGCTCCGTCCCTTTGCTTCTCTATAACACACACAGAGAGAGAGAGAGAGAGAGAGAGCTGACGTAGTGTCATTATAAGGGGATTGGTGGGAGGAGTTTCTTGGTAAAACACGCGTTGATTGTCGTATTGATTCTGGTGGTGAGCTGTACTGACGGTGTGCAGGTTAGCATAAGAAAGGGCTTAAGGCCAACGTAGTGCTTTGAGCGGTGGCTAGACAAGAACAGCACTGCGTAACAACAAGTCCCTTTACCATTTCTGCAAAACTCATGTAGTTTAGTTGAATGCTCTTGGCCTGTCACATATCAGTGTCTGTGTGAAGTCAGTCTACGGGCATTCGTCCAAACTTATTAGTCATCAATGAAGATGATAAAAGAGAAATTACCAAAACTAACTCGGTCTTGTTCTCGAGTGAGGGGAGTGGAGATCCAAAGGTGCTGGATTGGTATTGCACTTGCTTTGCCAAAATATGATGAGAACAGAGCTGAGCCAGATGGCGAAGCTCTTGAACTACCGGTCAATCTTTGTTCCTAACCTCACCAATAAGGTTGGATCATGACTGAAAGAACAAGTTTACAGATCAAAGTGGGCCAAAGGAGTTTTCTCAGGAGGGTGCCTGGCAGCTTTCTTAGAGACAGGGTGAGAAGTTCAGTCATCCATGAGGGACTTGGAGTAGAGCCACTGCTCCTTCTCATAGACAGGAGCCAATTCAGGTGGTTCCAGCATCTAGTAAGGATGCCTCCTGGTTGCCTCCCTAGTGAGGTATTCCAGTTACATCCAGCAGGGAGGAGGCCACGGGGTAGACCCGAGGTGGAAGGATTATATCTCCATGCTGGTGTGGGAACACCTCGGTCAGAGCTGGTTGATGGGGCCAGAAAAAGGGAAGATTGAGGTCCCCTGCTGAAACTGGTACCTCTGTGACCTGACGTTGAATAAACAGTCGACGATGAATACATGGATGGACCTTTTGTGAGAAAATATAAAAACCCATCCAATAACTGGACAATCAACACGGACGGCCCCATATACTCTGATGAATCTGACACAGGATGAGTCGTTTTATGCGGCCATCTGCAAAAGGGCACCGCCCATGTGTCATATGACAGATTTCGGTGGCATGTTAAGCAGTAGCACAGAGATGACATGTTAATATGTGTTCTAGTCATGACTGACGGATGCCAAAGTTGGTGAAATGGTGAGCGATAGCAAAGGACTGTGGATTTGCCAACTAGATGGGCGCCCTCGTTGAGACTAAGGCGTCCTTTGCTATCTCGCATCACATGGCTTTCTGGACCAGTTATAACCCCCCATCCCCACTTCCCCCGGTGCCATCTGTCATCCTGTCCCCTGCTTGGCACTGCAGAGCTGTGGTGATGTAACAAGGGTAGCAGGCTGTCTGGCTGGTTGGCTGGAGGTGGTAGTCATGGCGATGACTACCTATCTAGCAGGAACTGGCTGGTGACCACACAAACCCACCTACACTGAAAGCCACGCACACTTTTAATTGCAGGGCTGGGAATCAACAGGTAACTCCTGATTTCATATTGCAGCTTTATTTTAGTGCAGATTTTATATATATTTTCAATTATCAGGATATTATCTCTACTCCCTCTCTAACTTATATTCTATTACCAATGTATTATCATCTTTTTTGTATTATTGTATCTTAAGTAAGTTTTAAGTATTGCCTTAGTTTTTCTGCTCACTCTCTGTAAAGCATTCTTTGGTCTTTTGAATCGCGCGATACAAATTAAAAGTTATCATTATTATCATTACTAATGTAGATATTGGGTTAATTTTTACATGTTATTATTAGTCCTCATGTTGTGGGGTGGACATGGACCTAAATGGAGCATAAGGTCGGATGCCCTTCCCGGCACCCTGTGGGGGGGATCAAAACTGTGACGCCTGACATGTTTACTCCTCTAATCTCCTGCAAAATGTGGAAACGAATCCAAGCAGAATTCATTTGAAGCCACATGTGTCACAAAAGCAAAACTTCCTTTAGTGCTTAGCAGATTCAGATATTCACAGATGTAGAAATTATTCCACCAAATAATCAAAATAATTTGATAGTTGGACTTATTTGATTATTTGACTTATTTGACCTAATGAGCAAATAAAAAGACACTACATCAAACATTACTATTTCAGCCTTTGTCTGCTGTTCTTCAACATTGTGATTCACTGGGATAATACTGCACTATGAAAAAAATGTAATGACTTAGTATATAAATGCCCCCCCCACCTCTATCATTTAGCCTCCCCATTTGGGCTCCACCCTGCCTCATACACTCCAGATGGCCTCCCACAGCAGTCTTAACAAACAAGTTCCCCAATGGAGCTTCTCAGTGACCAGTACTGAACAAGTACTTTTTGAAGAGGAAGACTCTTGGTTATTTTTCAGTATAAATGCATACAAGGATTTTTTCTCTACATTCAACCCACCCTATTGAATAATGAGCAGGGCAGCTACAGTACCCAGGGACAAACCTTATTTCCCCCCCTATTGCCTTCCTCGTGGGCACAGGCAGGAGTATTAACCCTAACATGCATATGTTTTTGATGGTGGGAGGAAAGCCTTGGGAGTGACGAAGAATGACAGGATTAGTAATGAGTACATCAGAGGAACAGCTCAGGGTGGAGGGTTTGGAGACAAAGCCAGAGAGACCAGACTGAGATGGTCTGGACATGTGTGGAGGAGAGATCCTGGTATACTGGGAGAAGGATGCTGAATATGGAGCTGCCAGGCAAGAGGAGAAGAGGAAGACCAAAGAGGAGGTTTATGATGTGGTGAGGGAGGACATGCAGGTGGCTGGTGTGACAGAGGAGGATGCTGAGGACAGGAAGAGATGAAGATGATGATCTGGTGTGGTGACGCCCCTAATGGGAGCAGCCTGAGAAGAAGAAGAAAAGGATGATGATGATTATGCTGATAATTTGCAGCAGTGAATCCTAACGAGAAGCAAAAAAGTAGTGGTAATAGGAGGAAGCCAGATCACATGGAGGGAACCCACACAGACACAGGGAGAACATGGAAACTCCACACACCAGATATGAACGTGCATGCTACTGTGCAAATGTAAGAATACACTTGTATATGTCGGTGTCTACAGAGTAATACCTAAGAATGTTGATGGAAGTGCATAAACAGACTGCCAGATGGAATTGATTCATCTTTGCAGTCATAGTTGTGAGTCTTGTATGTTCTGGGAGATGGTCCAAAACCAGTGTGTCATTCCTGGCTGTCAGTTCACTGTTAAAACGACATGTCCCTTTGTCCCATTTCATGCCTCTACCTGTGAGTGACTTAAAATGAGGAGGATGTTATAATCCCGGCTGCGCCGTTTCCAACTACTGCCGGAGGTCCATAGTTAGTGGGTCATAATTGGCTGAGCCTCACATGGGGATAAGGGTTAGGTTGGATAAAGGATTCTAGGTTCACTAGCGCCCCCTCTGGGTCATCCGGGCACTCGCAGTTAAGTGATTAGAAGGTACTCTGCATCGTTCTCCTCTGCACTGTGCTTTCCCCGCGAGACTGTGATGTGCGAAATAGCGAGGGCTAGTCGTCATGTGACATGGAGGAAACACATGCAATGGCTTCCTCCTTCCTGTTGACATTCTTGAGGGGTATCTAAGTGACAGATCCAGCCATAAGTCACTCGGGGAATTTGGGTGGGGAAAAAGGGGACACAATTTTTTTTTAAATAATTTTTTTTGAAAAAGAAAAAATAAGGAGGTTGATCCACACAACTGACACATTCATCATGTGATCTGGAGTCCGTTTCTCTCATCATTAGACTAACTTGCATCATCTATGTTGCTAGTGTCCTATGCCTAATAACCTTAAATAATGCTGTTTTACCTGACAGCTCACGCTGGTACAGTAAAAATGGGGTTTGTCCCCCGTTTAAAACCACACAAACAAATCAATGGGTTTGACGGACAAGCTGTACAGTAACCTTGCTCGGCAATAGAGCTCCTATGAGACAAAGATGAATAGAAGCACCGAGAGTACGCTAGGGGAAAAATGGAAGGGGGAGGTAAAAAGAGGGAGATGGGAGAGAATATGAAATTTAAAAAAAAGTGCCAGTGGGCCCCCCACTGGATCATCTTATATAACAGCTTCATAATGCATTACTCATGGAGCTTCTGTCCCTTTACGAATGCCTTCGCATTGGCTACTCTCATCACTGCGAGTAGAAAATGGAAAGGAAGATGGTTACGGGAGGTCGAGTGGGTCATCTGGTAGGGGGAAGGTTGCTGGTTCAGATAGCGTGTGGAAATATGGAGCTGCCTGCTGCTCCTATACAATAGGATAGGTTAAATGTAGAGGATACATTTCCTGTAAGCAAATAGAAAAACCTAACCTGCTAACCCTAACCCTAAATAGCAAATAAGCAAATAAAGTGGCTATATAAATAAATAAAGAGCATTACCATCCACCTTCCTCTTTGCCACTGGTTTGCTTCATCATTTAATGCATCTAAAACAAAGTCATTCAGAAAGTATGATTTATATTGACCCATGTTAGCCAATGACTAAAAACAGCAGCTTTTCTACGAGCATCATGTGACTCCTGAATCCCAGAGACTGTCCAAATTCTCTCCCCCCTCCTCTCCACTGACCTGAAAAATCTGTTTCAGGTCACCTGGCAAACAATCAGAGTCAATTACCTTCAACCCCAACTGCTCCCTTTCCATGTCTTCCTAATTTTCCAGTTGACAGACAACACAACCTGGATGAGACATGAGGCAAAATCAAATGGAATTCCATGTCGATCCACAGAGATCTGATGTGGGATGCCATTGTGGTCAGTACTTTCATGTCACCTCCCGTCATTGGCTGAACCTCAGGTTGACATGTTTAAGAACCAATCGGTGGACTGGGAGAGAGTGTGGCTATCAATCGTCCCACTAAAAACCTGGCATGTCAGGTCAATGTCCCCATTAACACGTTGATCAATATCCACTGGGACTGCAGTGGAAACGTGTCCGGCTGTGTGAGTGAGTGTGTATCGGTCAACGTCATGGACAGCATACCGAAAGATGGCATCACGTGTCTTGGACAGACCTGCTGATGAGGGCCAGGTCACATCAGTCTGGGGGGCATCACAGAAGCCCAGGCAAACAGCCAGAGCACTGTGGGCCACTATTGATGACAATATGGAGTCAGATATGTTGGGGGACAAGATGGAGGATGAACAGGACGACAGCTTGTTTTCTCCCCAGAGGAGATGGAGGATTATGGAGTTATTTTTTATTCAAGTTATTTTCCATGAGGTTATTTTGGGGGCCGAAGTTGCTCGGTAGTAGTGCACACGCTTAGGGAACTGACAAGCCAGAGGCCGCAAGTTCAATCCCAACGCAGGGCTTCAGGAAGTGCATCCGGCCTTAATCCCCCAAGCTCTATCCAAGTACATGTCCACCCCCACAATGTGGGAACTAATCATGACCCATAAAACGGACCTAATTTTTCAAGAAGTGATTTTCCTGTAGGCTTGAATAAGCTTTGAATTGAAAGAGGTTTACTCTGTCTGTGTCTGGCTCACTCGTTTTATATTTCTCTCAAGCAAATATTATCAGGGGAAGTAGAGTGACACCAAGTGCTTCCGAGTCCCCTTGACTGGAGCAGTCGGGCACTCAGGCTAAACAGCAAGATGAAATAAAAACTAATCCATACATCAATCCATCCATCATCAACTGCTCGTCGAAGACAGAAGATGTGAAAGAAAAGGTACTGTGGTTTCTCAGTATCGATGGACAGTAAAGGAGATATTGTGGTTTTTAACAGCAAAGCTGAACAGTTCTGGTCATCAATAGAAAACCATTCACATGTTATTTCCATTAGTGACATGGAAGCTCATATATTGATCTTTAGGGCTGTTTGATCACTGGGGGCAGTGTAGCTGGATGGTGCCACTCGGAAGACTTAATGAATTCGGTGTTCACCGATTGGTTTTTACATTCGCATCAACTCGGGATGTTGAAGGATATCAATCTTGCATTGATCCCACATAACACACTGCAACCACAATGAGCAGACATGTGTCTTTCTCAACCAAAAAACCCCAGGATGACGTGTCAAATGGTGAAGGGGTCAGTAGAGGAGACGCTGGTCCCATACAGCTCATATAATACATATATGACATGTGCACCTGTAGAACAATTTATTGTAGGAATTAATAAAATATTTTTAATTTTGTTATTTTAGAGCAAGTATAAAAAACCAAATAGATCTGTTCATTTAACACACACACACACACACACACACTTCTTTAAAAAAGTCACTTGACAAGGTAACATCATTCAGATACAAGTGAGACTCATCTCCTTCATTTTAGGATATTTCAGCTTTTGGCTTGAGAAAGATTACTGAGTGGAGGAAATCACACCCAAAACAAGTTCTACATCATCCATCCGTCATCAACCACTTCTCCCAAGTCAGGTCAGGGATTCATGCTGGAGCCTATCCCAGTGCTCATTGGGGGAAGACGGGGAAACACCCTGGACAGGTCACCATTCCATTACAGTTATACAATCTCATCCAAATCAGCTGGATGGCTCACTTGCTGTAAGGAGAGGACTAAAGCATTTTTTAAAACAGTGTTTGAAAAAGCTAGCTTGAACTGGTCCACATCCGCCAAGACATACACACACAAAATGCAAAATGCGGGGAGAAATTGAGATGTGCCAAGAGGTTCAGCCATTCTCACACCTCCTCAGGAGCTCATTATGCAAAGGGTTACATAAGGCCTCATGTGAATGGTGCCCTAATTCCAAAACCACAATTACAATCAGCATGATGATCATTTCAACCAATGGGACAGAGTAAGGGGAATCTCCCATGGGGGACACAACTAGAAGAGAGAAAGTGAGAAACGGAGATTATGTCATTATTATTATCATTATTACATCCACAAAGACCTGACATGTACTAGTCACACCACCTCTGTTGTTAAAAGGGCCCAACAGCATCTATATGGCCTCAGGCGCTTAAAGAAATTTGGCCCGAGGCCCCGAATCCTCAGGGACTCTACCGCGGCACCATCGAGAGCCTGCTGACAGGCTGATTCCCCACCTGGAATGGCAGCTGTACCAGCGAGGACCACAAGGTCCTGGATAGGTTTGGGGGCGCTGCCCAGGACATTACTGGATGTGAGCTGCCCAGTCTTCAGGAACTTCACACCCAGCGGTGTTTCAGGAAGTCCCTGTGGGTCATTAAGGATCCAACACACCCACATCATAACCTGTTCTCCCTGCTGCCGTCAAAGAGGAGATACATGATTCTCAGAACACACACACCATCAGACTGAGGGACCGCTTCTCTCCTCGGGTCATACGACTTCTTAATAAACATCATGCGAACTTACTGTCTTTACAATCTGATCACCACCTGTCTAGTATCTGAGATTATCAATCATATATGTACCGTTATTACTTATGATCCCTGATCGATTGATTTTTAGTCTCACATTTACCTATTTTATGCCTAATTCTGTTATACATGCTACGTTATTTTAATTTTTTTTCTCCGGTTTACACTTATTGATTTACACGCATATGCATGTGTATACACTTCTATTCTTATATTTTTAATCTTAAATTTATGTTTTGAGGTGGTGTCACTGGGATTACTGGATGGATACATGAGAGGAAGAAAAGGGAGTGGACATATTTTGGACTTGGTCCATGTCCATGATTGCTGAAATTCCCCTTTGTCTAGGGGAAAGCCTAACACAAGATACTGACTTGACCGATGACTAAGAGGGCTGTCCTGAACAGCTGGCAACCACCTCTGGAGGAAAAAAAACTAAACTGTTTATGACTTCATATATTTATTGACATGGGGTTGCCGGGATGAAAGCGGCAAAGTAGAGGAGGAGTGTAAAAACCTAAGGAATTACCATCGCTCCAACTGCAACACATGGTGTCATAAGGCACTTTGGAAGAAAGCATCCAACCAAATGACAACACGAGACATCCAACACCTGAAACGTTGGCCAGTCACTCTTAGCAATTATTGATGAATACAGAAAACCCCTAAAATTAAAGCATTTGAGGCCATCAGCTCCCTTTTGAAGAGCCCCTGCTGACAGAAATCTGAATATGACATCGTCACCACTTTGCCTGATGGGTGTGAGGTCAAAGGTCATTTATCCCTCCAAAATGGACACTTAACTTCTTTGCCTTTTTGAAACCCCTCACGAAATACCCGACAATTATCTACAGAACTCCGATAGCAGGCTTAATATACCCACCCAGGATCACAACAAACCACAGCACATCAAAACCAGGTTCAAGCAATCTTTTGTTGCCGCAGCCATGAATACATTCAAAAGTCAGCAGTGGTTTCCATGGGCTCTGTATTATGCACTAGTATTTACATGGCAATGGCTCAATGGCAGAGCACGCACTTCAGGAACTGACAACTCAGAGGCATTGGGTTCAAAACCACTGCGGGGCTACAGGAAGGGGATTCCAGCCTTAATCCCCCTAAGTTCCACCTGAGTCTGTATTCACCCCCAGAATAAGGGAACTAGTCACAAGATGTAAAATAAACCTCTCTCTTGCTCAAGGACACTTCAGCAGGACAGTGAGCCGTCAGTACAGAGACTTAAAATCAGGGTCTGGCAAGACTCATCCACCCCCAATAGAAAACGGACAGAACGTGGCAATAACAGTTCAATTCCACATGTGACTCATCATGCTGCATTGTTTTGGATGGAGGCATCCACAAAATGGCGTATCGGCGGTGCCATGCACAGCATCTTAAATTCCAGTGTAAGAATGCCATTTTTTCCACGTCTTCAATTGCAGAATGATGACAAGTCATTTAGTTGACTGAGGGCTGTTCCGCCATTTAATCCCCCTCTAGCTGATCATTTAAGTGAGAGCTCTTCTTATGTTGGACCAATGCACTAATCCCTGTCTATGTGGTGCAGGTAGTGACATTCAGCTATATATTATGTGGCCAGAGGCGTGGAGAGTTTGTCAAGATCTGCAATAACACAAGGTCTATTGTCCATCCGTCCATCCATCACCAGCCACTTATCCGCAGTCAGGGGGTGGAGACATGCTGGGGGATATCCCTGCGTTCATTGGCCAAAGGGCGGGGAAATACCCTGGGACAGGTTGCCATTCTATTTCAGGGCTTGAGCAGTTAAGAGTTCGGTGTCTTGCTCAAAGACACTTTGACACACTGCAGGGGTCAGGGATTGAACTGCCAAGCTTCCGATTATTAGATGACTACCCTGCCTTCTGAACTATGCTGCCTCTGCCTTATGATTGAGCAAAAAGGGGAAAAAAATATGCACGGAGAAAATATGAAAGGATATGGGGATGAAGATGTGCAAGTACAAAATGCAAAGTGTGCCAATAAGGCTCGTAAGCTTATCAAGCCTAATACTTTGTTTAGCTCTTTGATCTGTTTTATAATGCTGATGACCTCGCAGTTCAAAATGCTAATGTTATGATCAAAGGTCTTAATGGCCTTATGAAAAGCACTGGTATTTCGAGCAGTTTCCCTTTTGCATAATATTTTCATAGGCAAACATTTCACTTTGTCAATACAGAAGTTTATTCTAATGTCTTCTTGCGTGTATCCATCCTAGCCCAATTAACGGCGTATCGTTTTGCAAAATACACAAACATCAAAAAAAAGAAAATGTCATCATTCTGAAGCCAGAAACATCAAATCCATGCTTCCACTTTATTTACCAGTGTAACCGGGACAGCATAGCTCAGGAGCTAGGGCGGTCTTCTAGTAATCAGAAGATTGGTGGTTCGATACCTTCAGAAAGCGTATCAAAGTGTGCTTGAGCAAGACATCCAGCCTCTAACGGCTTAAACCCTGCGATGCAATGGCGACCTGTCCAGGGTGTTTCCCTGACTTTCACCCAATGAACACTGGGATAGGCTCCAGCATGACTCTGCGACCCGACTTTGTGCGAGTGGTTCATGATGGATGGATGGATCACAAGAAAATGCTTACAATGATCCCTGATTCTGCACTGGTACAGTACTGAGCTATGTGAAGCAGTACTTAAAAAAAAAAAAACTTTAAAAAAACAACTATGGTTACAAACATACACCACGCAGCCAAAAGTATATGGACACCAAGCATCACATCCATATGTACCGGTTGAATGTCTTGTTCCAAAACCATGGGTATTAATATGGAGTTGGTACAACAGCCGCCACTCTCCTGTGAAGAATTTCAAATAGATTTGGAAACATGGCTGTGGGGATTCCCTCCCATTCAGCTGCAAGAGCATTAGTGAGATTGGACACTGATGCTGGAGAAGGCCGGGCTCGCAGTCTGTGTTCCAGTTCATCCCACTGGTGTTGGATGGAGTTGATGTTGGGGCTCTGTGCAGGCAGATCAATTTCTTCAACACCATATTGCCAGATATTGACGCATGATTCATCATTCCAGAGAAATGCGTTTCCACTGCTCCAGAGCCCAATGGCGGTGTGCTTAACATCACTCGAGCCAATGCTTGATACTGCACATGGTGATCTTGAGCTTATGTGCAGCTGCTCGGCCATGAAAACCCATCTCGTGGAACTCCCGATGAACAGCTCTTGTGCTGACATTGCTTCCAGAGGTAGTTTGGTGCTCAGTAATTAGTGCTGCAACTGAGAACAGATGAGTTTTACACGATATGCGTCTCATCACTCAGTGGTCCTGTTCTGTGTTCCTCCAAGACATTTCCACGTCATATTGACAGACTCACAGTTGATCAGGGCAGATCTAGCTCTTCAGTACGACCCATTGTACTGCACTTGTTGGTTTATGGATAATGCCCGATGATAAGAATAATAATAATGATGATAATGATGAGGAGTATTATCATTATTATTTCCATCCATGGTCAACCATTTATCCGAGTCGGGTCATGAGGGAACTGGAGCCTATCTTAGTTCTCACCGGGCCAAAGGCGTGGAAACACCCTGGAAAGGTTGCCAGTCTATCACAGGGCAGAGCAGTAAAGGAAACTGTCTATCTCAATGACACTTCGACACGCTTTCTGCAGGACTGGGGATCAAGCCACCAATCTCTGATTACTAGACAACCACCCTACCTCCTGAGCTATGCCGCTCCAAATGTATGGATGTACACTTGGTTTTATGCACATGTGGGAGGAAAACAGCAAACGGCTAAAGCTGTGAATTAGAAAGGCGTGTCCATATACTTTCGGCCATGAAGTGCAAGTGGAACATGGAAGAGTTGATTTTAAAACAGTACATTATCATTCAAAACAAGGTAAATAAGAAACAAACTACAGAGGGAAACAAGAAAAACAGGCCACAATGAACTGGTATGATCTATGAAGTTGGTCAATATAACTGTCCCCAAATACACCTTGTGTGTGTGTGTGTGTGTGTACACGCCATGGTGCCGTTATCTGGATACCTCATCTAAGTGTAGATTTCATGATTTTTTTTTCTAAAAAAAATAAATAGATAAATCTACTCTTGGATGAGGTATCCAGATAGACGCCTTGTTAATACAAGGTGTGAATTTAACCATCATGCAGATAAGACAGACCCCCTGGAGGTAGCGTGGCTCACATCGCAATAAGATCTACACCAGGAAAAAA
>OMLC01102826.1:2013-17290 GCA_900302585.1 Regalecus glesne | reverse complement strand
TTTTCTGATAAGCAGTTGATGATTGGACGGGGGGTTTCCGGTGGTGTGGGGGGTAAGGCACCTATGTTCAGTACATCTCTGTGTCATGCAGTTGGGAGTTTGAATCCCAGCTGCACCGTTCTCAAACCACAGCCAGAGGTCCATAGTTAGTGGGTCATAACTGGCTAAGCCTCAATAGGGTAAAGATGTTATGTTGGATAAAGTATTCTGAGTTCACTAGTGTCCCCCTCTGGGTCGTCCAGGCCTCTTGGTTAAATGAAGGGAAAGTACTCTGCTTCATTCTCCTCTGACGGCCAAGCACTGTGCTTTCCCCACCAGACCATGATGTGTGGACTAGTGAGGGCTAGTGGTCATGTGACTTGGAGGAGACACATGCTACCACTTCCTCCTTCCTGTTGATGTTCTAGAGGGGATCAGAGAGACTGACCCAGCAGTAGGTCACTCAGGGAATTCGGGTGGGAAAAAAGGGGATAAAATTTCATCAAAAAGCAAAAAGTTAAATGTCTCAATGGAGACTAATGTAAAAAAAGAAGAAGTGGGAAAGCATTACTGACAAGTCTACAACTATATCAACCCATCCATCCATTATTTATACCTTCTCAATCCAAATCAGGGTCATGGGGTACTGAAGCCTATCCTTGTCCCACACATACAGTCACTCACACACCATTCACACCCATAGGCAGTTTAGAGAAACTGATTCGCTTAACCTTTGCATGTCTCTGGACTGTGGGAGAACCAGGAGTACCTAGACGAAACCCACCCAAACACAATTCAAATGTACAAACTCCACACAGTTGGACTGGGATCAAGCCCAAAGCTGCTTTGACCTAACAGTGTCAACCACTGAGCAGCCATAGCTCCCAAATCTCATATGATGGAAATACTGAAACTTTTTGCAAAAAAAAGCTCTAGAAATTCCTCACAAATAGCCCAACGCGTACCATCAATGTACCCTTTTGAAGAAATATGATATGCTGAGCTGGGAAAATCCAGTAAGATAGGTAGATTCTGCCTAGATTTTTAAAATCCGCCATGGCCTGGCCCCACCTCTTCTAAAGGAGTTTGTGAAGAAAAACTCCAACAGATCCACTCTGGCAAGCTCTAGAGGTGACTGTCTAGTTCCATTTAGGAAAAGAGCCCTTGGTCAGTCAGTGTTTTCATATCAAGCTTCACAGACCTGGAACATGATTCTAACTAATATAAGGGATTCACCAACCCTTGCTTCATTTGCCTACTATTACTACTTGTATTGGACAATCAAAACTGTTCCTCTAGCCTATCTCAGAAAAAAGGGAGTTGTTATTTTCATTTTATGGATAAGGGTGTATTTAGTATATAAGGGCTTGTTTATTATACATAGTGAGTTTTAAGTGGGTTGCTCTGTTCTATATTCATGTATTGCGAATGATGTGAACTTGAGTTAATACATCGATTTATCATATCATCGGCTTGACTTTATTTTTAGGGTTTGTTATTATATAGAATGAGTTTGAGGTAGTTCGGGTACTAGTAATGTGCTGGGTAGTACATGTTATATAGAGTGAGTTGGAGGTAGTATGAGCTGTTTTAATTTGCTAAGGGACAAAAGATGAAAATTTGCCTTGTGGGTAAATCTGGCATATTTGCATTTGACTGTAAATGTTCATTAATATGCACTGTCCCTATTTAAATGAACAAACATACAATTAATGGGCTATTGCGGAATCTAAGAAGTGTTTGCATTCTGACATTATACATCTTAGCATGTGTTATTAAATTTGTTAATTTGTTGTCTCTACTCTTCCCAATGTGTTCATTCATCCATGCATCCCATCCATTACCTTAAGAGTCGTAAAGTTCTTAGTCAAGACATAAATGCTAAATGTGTGTTTAAAACGTTCAGCCATGCACCGCAGAGCTGATTAGGTAAGGTTTTTGCCAACTAGGAAATTCTGCAGGGATAAGATGGGATTGCATCAAACAGTTCCATCTTCTTACATTGACTACCGCATTGCCCTCCTGTCTCAATTGACAAACTGTGGCTCCAGAGTGTGCAGAATTCTGCTCCTAGGTTTGTAAGAGGGCCAAACACGTTAGGCCACATGACTCCACTTTTGGCTGCTCCACTGTGGTTGCCTGATAGTGTTTGAATTGATTTGGTTGTTTACCGTTTACTTTTAATGCATGGATGAATCAGTCTTCTAGTTACATGACTAATTGTTTAACCCCTCACAAGTTGGAGCAAAGACTAGACATCTCACAGCAGGGCCCTGCTGGCCATTTTGAAGCACACACTGAAGACTGATAGTGATTGGGCCTCAGACTTTCAGGGGCCCCAGACTGAGTCGCTTTAGGACTTTAGGCTGGCAAAGTCAGTGTCTTCATTTATATTACTTCATAAAATATTTATGCAGGCAGCTTTTCTTTTCATTTTGATCCATATTTGATCTATGGGATCCATGATACATCGTATATATAGTGTTGGGGGGCCACGGTAGCTCATTGGTGAAGTGCATACTTCAGTAACTGATGAGCCAGATGCTGCGAGTTTGACCCACCCCGCCACATCAGGAAGGGCATGTGGCCTTAATCCTCATGCTTCATCCGATTCTATGTCCACCCCCACAACATGGGGTCTAATTATGACACGAAGAAGTTGACTTCTCATCATTGATCTAATGATATGTATACAGTTATCATTTTATATTCTTTGTCAGCTAATTTTAAATTACTTTATTTCCTGAAGCACATTTGGGAACTAGAGAGAATGTGTATATTTAGTGTAGTAATTTTCCATGTCAATGTCTTTGAAAAAGTTGAATCCATTCAGGTTCATAAAGGGACCGAATCAAGTCACTGAGGAAGAATGAGAAAATATTTTTGCATCCCTGAAATTTTTATGAATTCATCAAGCTCTTCCTGGTATTGCACTTAGAAATTCATTCAATCCCAGTCGAAATGTATTATTTTTTACAAGAAATTCACCTGCGTTGAACCAGCTCAGCTCCACTGGTATCAAGACAGCACAAGTGCTTTTGATAAAGGAGAAAACATCAATCCATATTCATAGATTTACTATAATTTTTATACTAAACAAGTGGCAGTCGATTTTCGTATAGTTCTATAAAAGCAAACCGATTAAGGAATCAACAATTTACAATAGATTCACTTCCTATGCTCTTGATAGGACAGGGGACAGTATTGCCAAGGGAGTAGGTTGTCTAGTAATCGGAAGGTCATTGGTTCCATCCCAGCTCCTTCATAGAGTGCGTTAAAATGTCCTAGAGCAAGACACTGAACACCCAACTGTTCCCCTGGTGCTGCAGCTGTCAACTGCTCCTATACAAATGGATGGGTCGAATGCAGGGGAAACATTTAATTATGGGATTATGATGACCAAATAAAATGGCCTTCCTTTCCTTTCCTGATGAATCCTGTAGATGTTCATGTAATGTTTCTGCAGACTGTGTATTGCTGAAGAAATATAGATTTTGAAAGTTTTCTTTTTCTTCTTCTTTCTTTGGTTTCTTAATTCTCCACCAGCTTCGGTTTAAGTAAACGTAAATTATTCTGTTGGACTCCACACCATGATATTTTCCACATTCCACTGCAGCATAAATCCAGAAATAGCTAGAGAGCTTTCCATAAATAACTTATACTGCACACCTAAACATAAGGATTAAGGATGGCCGACCCTTCTTGGAATACAATGTCCAATGATGAGAGAGAGCTTGATAAATTGTGATAAATTGTAATAAACACACACAGAGAGATACACACAGAGGGATACACACAGACACACACACACACACCTCCCCATGGTGCTGGCATTGAGCTGCGATAGCACCAAAATGTAAATATGAAACTGCTGGATGGAGCATGAATTGGCAGAGGCAGTAAACCTGAGTGAGAGATCGCCCAGGGGAAGTTTGTGGAGCAACGGTGCTCCTTCTGGTTCGTAACTGATAACACTTCAGATGGGTTCGGTTCATTTGGTTTGGAAAATATAAATAAAGCCATCTTCCAGCACATAAAATCCAATTCATTGTTTGCAGAGCAGCTCCAGACTTCATATCTTGATGACATGACTGAAAGTGTGTGGCCCCATGTTGGTCCGTGGTTTCTGGAAGCAGGAGGCTGTCTTATCATAACACATGGATATGTGTCACAAACTGTAACTTGTTGGACTTGTCTTGTCAGTCTATTAGGAGTGATACATGAATATTAGATGTTGAACTGCATGGTGTTCCCCTTTAAGTGAATAAGCTCTTTTCACGTGTAAATCTCAGGTGGGCCTCGAGCTTTAGAAATCCTCCAGTACGGAAAACGAAAGAAATCCCACTGGTGAGTCTAATTAAAATTTGGAGGCCAGATGTTTTGCCTTCTCTGTGTTTTCCCCAACGTATTCTATTGGCAGCTCCCAGCCTCCGTTAGTTCAAGAAGCTATTTGGATGCACAATAAAGCATCAAGTTTCCCTTTCATTTTTAGCCAGTAGATATTTTTATACCAAGTAGATGTTATTTAGTATTTATTGGCTTATTATTATTGTCATTATTATTATGATTGGAATTATTATTACTCTATTTTTCTGATAACACCATGGTGTGCCACGCAAGCATACACTTTGAAAGGGTTGCCCCAGTATTTTTTTTTCTCTATCAGGCTCATTACTGACCTTTGTCAACAACTATACATGGATTCTCAGTCTATGCCTCATGCTGGATTTCATCCGTATGACTGGCACACCATCTCATTGCTTATGGGGAAAAAATAGCTTGCAAAGATAGAACAACTCTGAGACAGACAACCAAAATTCCAAAACTCAAGCGGAGAATGGAATCGTCCGACTATTGGTGATTTTTTTTCATGTCTCTCACTGTCTCAGGGTTAAACAGCTATCAGCTATTTTAGTTCAGAGCCCTTTTTATATTAGGTCAGCTACTCTCCATATCCAGACAGATATCAAGTAAGTGGATGCACTGAGAAGAATGTCCAGTGTCTGTAGGTACCCACGGTGCTGTAAACGGAGACAGGAAATGTTCTCTATACTTGCTTCTTATCAGTCTATCAGGAGAGGGTTTTGCATGCTGGCGTCTCCGTCGGTCTCCGCTTGCTGTCAATCAGTTTGCACTTTCATGAGAATTATTGGCAGAAGTGAGGGGGTGAATTCTTTTGCAGTATTTTTTTCAAAAATAAAGCTTGTTTTTATTAACTTCAGTCTAGGGTTGATAACCAGTACTTTAAATTTGGATTTTTTTTTTGAACTGGAGTTTATTAGTGGGGAGTTGTCCTGTATCCAATACGAGGGTTCAAGGACAAGCTGTTGCATGAAAATGAAAACTTAAATCCACTTTATTTTGTCATCGTAGGTTACAACAAAATGCATTCTCTACATTTAACCCAGCCTATTGTATAGGGGCAGTTAGCAGCTGTAGCACCCAGGCACCAACTCCAGTTATTTTTCCCATTCCGTTGCTTAGGTGCACAGGCAGGAGTATTAATCCTAACATGCATGTCTTTTTGATGGTGTGAAGAAATCGGAGAAACTCAGAGGAAACCCACAGAGACATGGGGAGAACATGTAAACTCCACACAGAGCGGATCTGGGATGGCCTGGGATTTGAACCCAGGATGTTCTTACTGTGAGGCAAAGTGCTAATCACTTGGCCATTGTGCACAGTAATGTCCCCTGAGCCAAATCTGTACTTCTTGATGCTAGGCTATACAAATAGAATAGACTTGACTTGACAACATGCACTGGCTTACCAAAAGCTCACCATTATCAGTGAATGTGCAGTCGGTGGCAGTCAATGGTTACTTTTTTCATATATGAAACTATCCTATCTCTCAACTATATTGTTTATAATGGTTGAGACGCCTGCAGTCTGCTCAAACTGAAGATGTCACCTATGTGAATTAGGAAGCTTTTCTCTAGAGTAGTAGAAACTTACAGTTGTAGTGTTTACTTTGAGAATGTTGATGGAGAAATATGGAGATGGTCAGAAGGAGTTACATGGTGTCTTTGTGGATTTAGATGGGATGGGTTCAAGGTTGAAACAGGGTCACATCAAGGATAAATACCGGGGTTCAACTATCCAAAGTAATTGGTTATGTGGAAGAGAGGGTAAGAAGAGAGTTCAGATAGGATGGAGTGGGTGGAGAAGAGTGTTAGAGGTGATCTGTAACAGAAGGGTGCCAGTAAGACTGAAAGGGAACATTTACAAGATGGCGGTGAGACCAGCTATGTTGTATGGTCTGGAGAGTGACAAAGAGTAAAGGGGGTGGAGCTGGAGGTGGCAGAGTTGAAGATGCTGAGAATTGCATTGGGAGTGATGAAGAAGGACAAGATTAGGAAAGTTTGGAATATTAGAACATAGGAATATTAGAGGGGAAGCTCAGGTTGAACTGTTTGGAGACAAACCCAGAGAGGCCAGACTGAGATGGTCTGGACATGTGTGGAGGAGAGATGCTGGTATACTGGGAGAAGGATGCTGAATATAGAGCTGCCAGGCCAGAGGAGAAGAGGAAGACCAAAGAGGAGGTTTATGATGTGGTGAGGGAGGACATGCAGGTGTCTGGTGAGACAGAGGAAGATGTAGAGGACAGGAAGAGATGGAGATGATGATCTGCTGTGGGGACCCCTAACAGGAGCAGCTGAAAGTAGTAGTAGTAGTAGTAGTAAATACTCAACATCTTCATTATCATCAAATAGCACAAACACGTGGTACGGTACACATCTGCACACGAGAGCAGATCACCACGCTTGGGTAGTTCAAGTTGATTTCCCTGATACATTGTTAAAATCAATCAGACTTTAAGTGAATCAGGTTTATTATTCAAAAACCTTAATGAATTTCTATGAAGAATTTGGCCAGAACGAGCCACTCCAGTACTTCTGGGTGCAGTAACACCCTGACAGCACCACAGCAGTTAGAATGTAGTCAACAAGGATTTTTTATCCCTCATTGTAAACATTTAAATTTGATTATTCAGCATACAGTATAGTAGCTTTAAAGTTAGATATATGTGCTTTGTGTTCATCTTCCTTGCTTTGCAGTATTGTTCTTGTCTTCTTCAGTTACCCTGTTGTTAGGTTTCCCCATCCATGTCCCCCTGTACACATCTGTGTAGAATGGCTGCTCCTCTGCTTTATCCTGCACTCTGCATAAATCCTAGGGTAAAGTACAGTTGAGCCTGAGTATTTTTAAAGGGCAAATGGGCTCCAGCTTTAGGGAGAAGCTGTTTTGCAATGTAGAAAAAAATGAAACAACAACAAACCAAAGACATTTCTAGTTCTGAATGTTATGTCCTTAGACTTAAAATAAGATAATTCATTATTTAAGGGCAGTGCATATTAATGATCACTTACAATGTAAATATGCAAGATTTAGCCACCAGGCTTAATTTCATCTGTTTTTCAGTGTTCAGGGGTCCAGTGTTTTGCTTAAGGACACTTTGACATGCTTTCTGATAGAACCTGGGAAGTAATGAGGGGATTGTATGGTAGATTCTGATGAAATATAAATAAATAACATATCGTTTATGCATTGACCTTCATTTGGTACATCCAGAAGGCATCAAATTGTATATACCTGCAAAAAAAGCATTCTCTGGGGCATAATATGACTGAATATTACCCATGGAAATGTAAAGGCTCCTCTGTTTGCAAGGAAAGGTTTCTTTGGTTGTTGAGCCAAACATTTCCCATGTTTTCGTTTGACTTTTACCAAATATAACATCAAAATGATCCATCCCTTTGCTACCAGTGCCTTTACATCCGGTAGTACTAAATCATAACTGCAATTCAAATTTCAAAAAAATAACAAACTGTACGGTAGCTCTGCTCACTGCTCCTATGCAGTAGGATGGGTTAAATGCAGAGAACACGTTCCATCAGCCTTAGTCATGTGGCAAATATAACATTTGTTCCCTTAGTAATTGGAAGGTCACTGATTCAATCCCCGGCTCCTCCAGAGAGCGTGTTGAAGTGCTCTTGAGCTAGACGTTGAACCCTTAACTGCTCATGATGAGCAGGTTGTTGATTTGCATGGCAGCTTCGGCCATTAGTGTGTGGATGTGTGTCAATGGGTAAATGTGGAACATTCATTGTGAAGCGCTTTGAGTGGTTGCTAGACTAGAAAAGCACTGTAGAAAAATTAGTCAATTTGCCTTTTTACCATCTGCATGCTGGGTCAGACTGTCGAAGCAGCAATTTTGTTACTCTGAGGCACATTTAAAAAACATATCCAATTTCTGAACAAAGCTGTGATTTGCTGTGGACAGCTTTATAGAAGCATTTAGAAGATTCTGAATGTTGACTTTAAAATGGAAACACCTCATTATTTGCAGCGTCTGTGCACCAGTGTTGACTGTTTCTAGTCACAGTACAGCTACACCAGTCAGACACCACAGCAGTTTGATGGAGGGGTCATACTTCTTGAGAAAGTTTTTTAATAAGAGCCGAGCTGTAAACCACTAGAGAATCAAACCTGCCAGCTAACAACCTCGAGGTAAACAAGAACACTGCACCGACTGAATTCACGATCGTATCAAGTCGACACATCCGGTTACAGATGTTTTGATGAATTGGGCCCACGGGGATGTGAGAAGGTTAACAGGACATGTCAGCATGCCACAGTAGGGCTAAAATGAAGGCAGTAAATAGTCTTTCAATTTAATTGTAGAACAACCAGCCCTGCCGACATGATTAAACTAACCAGACATGCAGATTTGCTGTCGTCAAGTTAAACTTTATTTATGGGCAATTATCAAACAAAAAATATCAAGGGGCTAATAAACATTTTTACGACCTAATTTAATTGAAAGTTATGTTCAAACAAAACAAAAGCCCCCTATAAAAGACAATGTTCCCTTACCAAGTATTTAAAGTGAAAATTTGCTATCACTGTTATGGATAGAATATCAATCCAGAATGGTATCAATGCGATCTTAATTTAGAGAAGCAAGATGAAGTTAAATACTCTCTATATCATATTCCTGCTCATATTCAAGTAATGACTATATTTGTTTTAACTGTGAGCACTGCAGTCTGAGGTCCTCACAGCAAAAAGGTCCTGGGTTCAAATCCTGTCCCAGGTCCTCTCTGTGTGGAGTTTGTATATTCTCCTCATGTATGTGTGGGTTTCCTCCAAGTCCTCTGGTTTCCTCCCACCATCATAAAGACATTCATGTTAGGATTAATATTCCTGCCTGTGCCCCTGAGCAAGGTGGTAGGAGAAAGAACTGGAGTTGGTCCCTGGATGCTGTAGCTGCTCACTGCTTCTATACAATAGGATGGTTAGATGCAGACAATGAATGTCATGTATGTATGTACAGTGACATATTAATTAAGCTTCTTCTTCTTCATCTAGAGCCAGTACAACACCCCACTACTCGAGAATGGTGTTGTCACAATGATCAACCAAATGATGATAGGAAATTTTACATTACAGATTTTATTATTATTATTATTATTATTATTACATTATAGATATTCACCATCACGTTGAATTGGTTAGTTGCTTAGATGAATGATGCTATATTAGTACTACTTCTGCTAATAATAGTAATGATAATATTCTTGTTGCATAACATGTAAACATCTGACGTTATGTCTGACAGGGTCTACATCATTGAAGTAAACCTGTCATCTGTTGTATAGTGGATGTCATGCCCCAGAAACCAGAATCAGTTCCAATGGTCATGTGAACACACGTGTACTACACCTGACCATTGGAACTCTAATTAATGGTGACAGCAGTTTGCGTATCAAACCTATTGCCAGTTTCCGTTGCAATGCAACTGTGCTGGTTTCAGACGTTATGCAAGTGTGCTGTTTATGAGGGTGGGGATACCTACAGTCACCCGAGACTGAAGAAATCACTCGGATGAGTGATGAAACGCTCCTATCAATAAATTTTGTGCCCAGGAGAATTGATTCAACTGTTTGTGATTTCCTTACCTGGATTATTGAGCATGCATCAAGACGGGACTGCAAAACTGTCATAGTGACACACACACACACACACTCTGTATTTTTTTTGGTTCATCCAGCAGAAATTGCCCTCAGTGAAAGTTGTGGCAGCAGCATAGGAACTCTATTTCAGTGGGCACACTGACACACTGATGCACAGTTTTTACAGATACACAACCAGTCAATATAAGACACAGTTGCTTGCTGGTTAGAAAACTCTGCTGTTGTCGAAGGTCATTTGCCCTGTTCCTCCGCTTCATGTAATTCCTCTTCAGTGCAGTCTGGCTTCTATGAGTAAAGTTTTGCTGTAGACGCCACTAAAATTTCACAGAATATCTCCTCGTTTATTGTGTCAGCCGGCCACTCCTGCTATCTGCATTTCTGTTTTTATAATTACCACAGTCCCAAATGAAGGAGTCTGTTGTTGAATGTGTGTTGTTATCAACTCTTCCTGGTTAGAGTCAGACTTCCGACTGTGCCTTGTTCCATCCCTGCGGATATGTGACTGAGAATTGAGGGAATGAAAGGGTCTGTATTTCTCATTAGATTGCGTACCCCGCTGATGATGCGTGCCCTCACTGGGTACATTTCAACTCATCCAATGCACTCTCCAGTGACACAGAGCGAGGAGACAGACATGCTGCTGTCTTACAGTGGGCATTGCTTGGGACCACTATATATGGAGGTAAAGTTGGGAAAACTGCACCAAGCTTTCCTTCAAAGTCCCTCAACTGAAGTTTTTGGCAGTTAGTTGGTTTCTCTGGCCACAAGCACACCGTGGTTTGACCACATTGCCCTCAGCTTCTTTTATCCTGGGCTCAGACTACATCATATCTTTGTCTTTCATGATGGTTGCCATTGCCAGATTAGATGATCATAGTGCCATTAATTCTTATCACATCTTAGCCAGGAGACTAGTAGAATGGTGGCATAGTGGTCAGCACTGTTGCCTCATTCCAAGAAGGTCCTGGGTTTGAATCCCCTCTCATATCTTTTCTGTGTGGAGATTGGATGTTCTCCTCATGTCTCTGTGGGGTTCCTCTGGGAGCTCTGGTTTACCCTAACATCTTAGAGACATGTATGTTAGGGTTGATACTCCTGCCTGTGTCCCTGGGCAAGGTAATAGGAAAAAGAACCAGAGTTTGTCCAGCAGCTGCTCACTGCTCCTGTACAATAGGGTGGGTCGATTGCAGCAAACAAACTGTTTTGTATGTATGTAGAATGACAAATATATACTGCTTCCTCTTCTCATCCATCTTCACGTATGCCATCTTTCCTACAGTGTTTTGTGCAAGTTCATAGGTCACTGGGGAGGTTTGTCAAAAAGTGCCATTCATGGCCACAGAAACTCTTTGTTTGATGCCGATGGTCTTATGTCGGGAAATGAAAAAGAAAAGAAATAGTGAACAATTGTGCAGCTAGTGTTACTGGGTAACGATAACCTAGCATAGCATAACCAGCTACTCACTTTGACTCTGTCACTGTCCTCCCTTGAGAAAACATCAGAAAGGCCTGCAGGGGTATTGTTGCCACTGCTCAACCAACCTTTTTCTCAGTTTCATCGTTCAACCTGACACCAGCTAGAGCAGCACCCCCCTTTCTCTTTCCCCTGTTAGCATATGTGCATCAGAGAATACTCTGTCCTCCTATTGGTCAGCGTCAAGGAACATGACTTGAAGATGTCAGACTAGGCAGGAATATACAAAAAAATCTGACATGCTAGAATTTTCGTCGTGGGACGTGCGAGATCCCATAATGCTGTTCATGAACTATATCACACTATACGGGGTAAAGACCCTCGTTCATCATTCCTGACATTTATAATTGGTCAGCGACAACAAAATCTTGTCAAAACTAGGATGAATTTATTTAGTCTGGTCCAGGCATTAGTGATGTCGGGTTGTAAACACTGGCATGCAAACAAAAGCTGTTATATCAGCCCAGTGTTGACAACGGTCGATATGGATCAATAAAGACATTTTCTGCTCCGTCAGTGGAATAACTTTTTTTTCCCAAAAGGGCAGAATCGAATGTTCTTTGGAAAACATCATTAGACACTGGAGATTTCATACAAGACGGGTAACATTTGACGTGCTCTAGCTGTTGGTCCGGATTAAATATCAATCAATTACTACATAAATAAAAATAACCTATACTAAACCTCAACAATGTAGTAAGTCCATATCCTTTAAGTATGCAAAAGTTGACTAACCTGATCAGTGAAGTGACGGTTTTGGAATACTAAATTGAAGTAGAAATAAGACAAATATTTATCCTGAAACAAGCCCTGCACTTTGAGTTGGGCTGGTTAACCACTTAACCTCACAGCAAGAAGGTCCTGGGTTCAAATCCCATCCCAGGTTCTTTCTGTGTGGGTTTCCTCCAGGTGCTGTGATTTCCTCCCACCCTCTAAAATACATGCATGTTAGGGTTAATACTCCTAAATGTGCTCCTGAGCAAGGTCATAGGAAAAAGAACTGGAGTTTGTCCCCGGGCACTGCAGCTGCTCACTGCTCCTCTACAATGGGATGGGTTGAATGCAGAGAACCTATTTCATTGTATGTATGTACAATGACAAATAAACAAAGCTCCCTCTGTTGTTTCTACCTTAGACATGAATGGCAATTGTACTGATCATGATCTATTGCTATTCAAGGGATGGGAAAATATAGAGAGGATCTTGAAGACAGCTTCAACAACAGAATGGGATTAGGGAATGATGACTTGTGAATACTGAATCTCACTGCCAATAGCATTCAAAAACGTATCATCATACTTACTTCATAACAAGGTGAAGTGAGAGTGGTTCCAAAGATCTCAACTTTGCGTGGAGTGCGTGTGTTTCTTACAGTTTCTAATCAACTGCATGTTTTCCACTGTGCATGGGCCTAATATGAGTTCAAAGGGCAAGAAAATAGATTTTTGTCTAAAACTTAATTAATTGGGACCCTAATTTATAATGTGAGACTAGACCAAAAGCCATGAGAGGAAGTGCACTCGTTAATCTCTCACAATCAATCTACGCTATCTATTCACTACTTTGTGCACAAATCATTTTAAAACAACAGAACACAGAAACATTAAGCAGCTTAATTTGCACCTTTCTATTTTCTCCATATTATATTTTATACTTCTGAATTCAGACTGGATGTGGTGGTAGTGGTGTTGGCGGTGTTGGTTTGATGCAGCTGGTCTTTGCAGTGCCTGGTGAGAAAGCAAATGACTGCAGGAGACTTAAAGAGCACCACTGTTTCACTGTCAATCATGCTATTTTTTTCCCCTTCTCTCTTTTCTCTTCTTTTGCTATGCGTCCCTGGCTGTTGGGATCATGCGGATATAATCCCAAACCCAGTGGAAAACATAAAGACAGAGCAAAAGCAGGAAAATGCAAACTAGCTGCTGGCATAAGGCGCTGCAGAAAACTCTGACTCCATGAGAAAGAGTGACACATCCGTGAGCAACACAAAGCACGGCAAATGCTCTAAATGGATGAGGCAGTGTGAGGTTTGTAGAACAGTAAGGCGAATATGTTTACATGGTTATAATGAGGTTTTATACGCGTGGAAGATCGTGTGTCCTGAATGAAAATACAAAAGACAGGAGAAATAAAGGAATGAGTATAATTATTAGATTAACATGTCTAGATAGAGGTAAAGGTAATGTAAAACAGCAGGAGTCTTGGCTCCTACCACCCCCACAGGTACTCTGCCTATTATAGAAATACTAATATGCTCATCGGATCACATGGGGCCATCTTTAATTCCCAGTGTTTCCGCTTGTTTTTGTTTAGATTTACTGTATATATCGTGTGTGTGTGTATTCTCCATAAATTAAGTGAAAAGCATATGCTTTTGCGTACAGGATGTCAGAGGATATGGGGTTGCTTCGAATAAAGAGGTGCCTTACCACATAGACCTGTGTTGGCTTCCCAGAAATTACATTTCTATGGAGGACCAAAACCGCTAGCAGATATATCGCCCTCACAAACATGCTGAAAAGTCTGTTTTACCGTTCTCTTGGAAAATAGTTGACAACATACTTCCAACTATTCCTCAACCGGGCAGATGAATTCACCTCCTCCAGTCATCATCTTCCTTTTAACTTCTTTCTCCTTTGCTTCACCCTACATTTTTTGTCTGTCTCTAGTTGGGTGGTGTTTTGAATGAATGCAGGTACGTGAGGTGAGGTGAGAATCGAATTGACAGCTGCTTGTGCAAAATATTAGCAGGTAAATTGTTCAACCTTTGTAGCTGTCATTCAGAAACACAGCAGACAGAGCTGGAACCTCACATGAAAGAATGACAGGGAGTTGTTCTCTTTCTTTGGACCACTTGACAGTATTATAACCAGGCTGTCCTTGAGTAAGATAATAATGTGGCGCAAGGAAATCGACTGAACATTGACATTTGTTTTTTTTAGTTGATGGCAACGTAATGAGATTGAGTATGAGGAGTGCTGTGGCACATCTGTAATGAGATTTGGATTTTCCAAATCTGAATCTTGACATTGCATACATGAAATCGGTGGTCATAGGGCCTCTGGTGGCATTGAGGGTTAAGGGGCGGTTCAGTGCATCTCTGCGTCATGCAGGTGGGTGTTCGAATCCTAGCTGCATCGTTTGCAACCTCGACCGGAGGTCCATAGTTAGTCGGCCATAATTGGCTAAGCCTCACTTGGGGATAAGGGTTCAGTTGGATGGAGGATTCTAGGTTCACTAGTGTCCCCCTCTGGGTCCTCCGGGTGCTCGCAGTTCCATGAACGGAAAGTACTCTCGCTTTGTTCTCTGATGGCCATCCACTGTGCCATCCCCATGAGACTGTCGTGTGTGAATAGTGAGAGCTAGTGGTCATGTGACTTGGAGGAGACACATGCCATATCTTCCTCCTTCCTGTTGATGCTCTAGAGCAGGGGTGTCAAACTGATCCAGAAAAGGGCCGGTGTGCCTGCAGATCTTTTTTCCAACTAGGCACTTACACACCTGATTCTATTTGTCAACCAATGGTCTCTGCTGTTGACTGCGATTAGTAGACACAACTGTGTATCTGCTTGGTTAGAACAAAGACCTGGACCCGCACCACCCCTTTTCTGGATCAGTTTGACACGTGTGCTCTAGAGGGACATCAAAGCGACCGATCCAGCTGTGGGCAACTCGGGGAAGCTGGGTAGGAAAAAAGGGGATGCATAAAAAAAGAATCAGTGGTCATGCGTCATCAGGCTCCACATACCTGCAGTTTTTAATCCTAACCACACATCACCTTGTCTCATTCCCACCAGCTAGCACACGTTTGACAAGAGTTTCTCAGCTGATGGAGCGTTTGGTT
>OMLC01102825.1:0-12760 GCA_900302585.1 Regalecus glesne | reverse complement strand
TCTGAATGAAAAGTCTCTAAATATACAGCAACTGATAATGAAAATGTAGAGACATGATTTTGAGTTGATCTACACACCTAGAAAACACCTGATACTCGCTGATGAACTCTCACGAGCAATGAAAAGGAACAGTGCTAATGAGACTGAAGATGTTCAGAACAATGTGAACATGGTGTCTGCTCTGCTTCCTGTATCACACACTAAGTGCAAAAAAAAATAGCTGAGGAGACATCAAAAATACAAATCAGCGCATCACTGCATCACTCAGTTGGGTGTTCGAATCCCAGCTATGCCGTTTCCAACCACAGCTTGCGGTCAACAGTTAGTGGTGTCTAATTAGCTAAGCCTCACATGGTGATTAGGGTTAGGTTTGATAAAGGATTTTAGGTTCACTAGAGTCCCCCCTGGGTTGTCCGGGCACTTGTGGTCAAGTGAATGGAAAGTACTCTTGCGGACATTGGGATCACACTGGGCACAGCTAGATTGCGTCATAAGGGTGGGGCGTGGCCTACGTCATAAGTGTTGGACATGTTGATGAGATCGGTAGTAGAGCGGGAAGCTCCATTGTTTTGTTCAGCTCTTTGTTTAGTTGTATTTCATTGGCCCATGAAGGTTCAGCCTTACAATTTTCTTGGGTTTCAAGGTTGCTTTGAAGGCATGGTCGTTTTACCCAACTTCAATGAATCATAAAAGGACAAAATGAAACGTCCTGTCTGCATGGTTATTGGAGAGGAGTAATCTGACTGTTATCCCCGGCAAGGCGTTGGGGTAGCACAGCACAGCTCTCCTCCAATGGCCAAGCACTGTGCTTTCCCTGCAAGACTGTGAAGTGTGAAATAGTGAAGGCTAGTTGTCATTTGACTTGGAGTAGACATGCTATGGCTTCCTCCTTCCTGTCGACGCTCTAGAGGGGTATCAACTTAAAGGAAAGGAGGATTCCCTTATCAGTCCTGCAAGGGGAAAATTGTTCTTTGCATTTTTGACCCAACCTATTGTATAGGAGCAGTGAGCTGCCAACATATGGCGCTCGGGGAGCAGTTAGGGTTTAAGTGTCTTGCTCAAGGACACCTCGACATGCTATATGCAGGACTAGGGATCGATCCTTCAACCTTGCAATTTCCAGACAACAGCTCTACCCACTGAGCTATGCCGCCCCCTTAAACTTGATAGAGCAATAGGCAAGTCGGGGAATTTGGTTGGGAAAGGGGATTTTTTTTAAATGCATAAGGTGAGTGATACAATCTTTTCATCTAGAATCAACAAGGACAATGAGAGACTGATAAACAGATGTGACAAATGCCAGGTAAAACGTAAACAAGGAAACAAAAGAACCCATGAGAGTACCTGATAGTCCAAATATACCATGGCAGAAAGTAGCAATAGACTTGTCTCATCCCAAAGAAAAATAACAACTATACAATAGTGATGACTACAATGATTACCACTCAAACTTCCCTGAAATGGTAAAACAGTATGACTTCAACCACATAACTTATATTCCTCTCTATACACAGTCCAATGGAAAGGCTGAAAAAGGAGTCCATATTCTCAAACTCCTCCAAAAATCTTCTGACAGTGACTCAGATCCATACATTGCTCTACTAACCTACAGAGCATCACATCTTAAGTGCAGACTGTCACCTGCCGAGCTGTTGATGAATAGAAAGTTTTGCATAGCAATACCCAGCTACTCATCCCAAAGGAAGCAGCCAAAGCTGGAACAAAAGCTACAACAACAAAATATAAAGCAGAAGTCATTCCATGACATAATGGCCATACAGCCTCCACTACTCTCAGACAGTCACACAGTCAGGGTTGAAGGTCTTAATGGATGGAAGACAAAAGCCACTGTTCTTCAAGAAGCAGCTCCATGATCATTCCTCAGTGAGGACTGAGGAAGGACAATCCTTCTGATGCAATCATCACAGTATCCTGAAGACTCCAGGAACTTTTATCAGAGCAGAGTCAAGCCCCTGCTGAGTTTGAATCCAGCTCTTTGCCTCCTACTGACTAAGAGACAGATATGTATACTGAATCTCCCACCAACACAGACACAAACACATCAGGCAAACCTGCGGCAAGATCTACAAAAGAATTCAGAGTACCTGAAGACTGAACCAGTAATCAAGGCACTAAAAGAATGACAAAAGTGTGAAGTTGATCTTCAGACTAATGTTGATTTGTCTATCATAGACTTCTATGAAAAGGGTTTGTTGCTTAGCATTTGCTAAAGTATACTTTAATTCTGTGTTTCAGTGGAATGTGTAAGAAGTTATAGTTAAGATTATAACTGATACATGTATTGTGTTTACTCTATTTCATTCATCTCAAATAAAGGGGATTTTATTATTAGATAATATTTAGCGCAATTTCTGAACTAAAAGCCGTAACTCTTTGAACTTTGTGGCCTAAACAATGATGTGGCTAATCTCTAGATGTTTACGGTCTAACAACCTTCAGGGGACGTTCTAGCGGGATGTGCAAACACAACACAGACAGGTAGAAGGGATAATGCACTGAATAATATGCTATATTGACTGTGTTTTAAACAGACAAAAGCTTGTGATTTTTACGCAGATGACTGTTCTAAAAGAATATCTCGAGAAAGGAAATGTTGTGAAAATCAACATGAAAGGGTAGATGGTAGAAAGCCAGGTATGTCCAGCTGGGTAGAGGCTATGGGGTTGACCGAGGACCAGATGGAGGCATTATATTTCCAGAATGGCCTGGGAATCCCTTGAGAGCCCCCTGTCAGAGCTAGTTGATATTGCAAGGGAAGGGAATGTTTGAAGTTCCCAGCTGAAATCTGCTACCTCCGCGACCCGACACAAGTTAAGCGGTTGGTGATGGATGGATGGATGGATGGACAATGATGCATATCATTGCCATTCAGTCATGGCAACGATCTACAATTCGAGGAAAATTATATGACATTACTGTAATATCTTGTATCACTATATGAATATATTAGTAGGATTTGTCCTCTTCTTTTTATCAGATACTTCATGCAGGCATCTATTTTGCTTGCAATTGTTTAGTCCCGCATGACAACCTCTCATGAATTGATATTCACCAAGAGAAGGTAGCACATTTTTAGACAACAGTTGATTCTTTCTGGGCGGCATGGCTCAGTGGGTAGAGCGGTCGCCTGGCAATCGGAAGGTTGCGGGTTCAATCCCTGGTCCTGCTGAGAAGCCTGTCGAAGTGTCCTTGAGCAAGACACTGTTCCCCTACCTGCTCTGCCCTGTGATAGACTGGCGACCTATACAGGGTGTACCCCACCTCTCGCCCAATGAGAACGGAGATAGTCTCCAGTTCCCCTACGACCCGATTTCGGATAAGCTGTTGACAATGAATGGATGGATGGAGTTGATTCTTTCTGTTTTTCGCCCCTAACGTTGTCTCTCAAGTTTACATTTGTAAGTTCTTTTTTTTTTGCTATTTTGGTCCCACTTATTATTAGATATTAACCTCGGTATTATTTGGACTCAATAATATAAAGCTGTTTATTAATGGAAATTAAATGAAAGGATGCATATATTTGAGAGTTTTAACAAATTGTAAATTAGCCTAATGACTAAATCGGGCATATTAATATACACTGTCCATATAAGAGGATACTTATTTATTTATTTGATATACATTGTGAGACAGGTATTTGTGTTTGTTACAGATGAAACAGATGGAGAGAGCAACAGATAATGTCAGCCTTTGGCTACATATATCAGAGGTCTTAGCTAAAAGATAGTCAGCCAAATATTTGGCCCTCGAACAGTTGGCTTGGGTCATGATCCACTGAATGCTCTCCAGCTATTTGGAGGCATATAAATTACAGACCTTTCGAAAGAGTGCCAAACATCAAGTCAGATTGTTTGTCACTTTCCGCAGAAATAGGTAGCCAAAGGCTCTTTCCCTGTGTATCTATGTATGAACCTGTATGATTGTTGATTATTATCCCTGATAAGCTCAGTAAATGCAATAATTGAACATTTGCCCCAGAGACCTCTTCAATGGTGAGTATTATCCCATTACTGGCCCAGTGTTGCATTAGTTAGCACTATTGCCTCATAGCAAGAAGGTCTAGGGCTTGAATCCCGTACCAGGTTCATTCTGTATGGAGTTTACATACTCTCCTGTGTCTCCGTGGGTTACCTTTGGGTGCTCCAAATTCCCCCCAGCATCAAAATAAGACATGCGGGGACTGCAGATACATATTAGCTTTAAGTATTAATTCAGTCCAGTATATTGAATTGCATGCATATCAAAAACAGCTTACTAAAGATCCCAAACCCCCAAAGGTAATATATGTTTCATCTGTATTTTCCATAGAATTGACCATTGATTGAACTGTCAGGAAAGTAAGAGTGCAGTACATTTTACTGTTAGGTGCAGTCTATTGCTTATTCAACATGTGTTGATGTGTGTGCTTGCAAGCAGGTGTTTGTAGATTCATTACAAACAAGACGTTTGTGGGCAAGATTTTGTATTGGATGTGTCTATACAGTACATCTAAAAACATTTTGTATGAAACTATGTGTCCTGTATGTGTATGCAAGCATGTGTATATATAATTCTGTGTGACTGCAGATTTGTGTCTCCATGTTAGTGTGTGTGTGTGTGTAAGTGCATGTGTTTCAGTGCTCTCGTGCTCCAGCCACAGGGCTTGAGTTTCTCACCTGTTCTTTCAACGTTAAAGGGTTTTCACGTCATATGAAAATATGCAGTTAATGTTAGCCTTTAGCCATTGTCATTTCACGTATTTAGAGCCCAAATGCGAACTAGGGAATATAAATTTAGCCATTCTATCACCAGCTTCTCTCTCTCTCTCTCTCATACACATCAAATATTTAGAGTCCAAATGTTAGACAAAGGATGCAGATTTTCCCATCAGTTTCCCTTAGTTCTCTATTTCTCTGGTCTTCTATTAGTTGATTATCAAATTATATTACTGGCCAGTTCATGTCCTCTCTTGCTAGTTCTTCTCTCTAACATTGTGTCACTATTTACCTGACTTTATCCCACATCCCCCCAACCCTTGTCCTTGGTTCTCTGTTTCTTAATAACCTTACCCTAATGCATTGCTCTCTCTATCTCTCTTCCTACTCTTGGTCTTTTTTCTACCCTTTGCTATTTCTTCATCTTTCCCGTATGTCAATTCCCAGGCACCGTTGTGCTCTGAATGGTGAAGATTTAAATCGTCAGTGGTGTAAACCGGACCCAGTCTTCAGTCCCACTATCTACCATACCAAAGGATTTCTCTACTACCTCAACAGTATAGGTCGCACTCCACTGGTAAGAAGACTCTCTTTCCCTCTCTCTCTCTCTCTCTCTCACTCTCTCTCTCTGCCCCCTGTTTCTTTCACCCACACCCCTTTCACCCTCTTTTTTCTACCTCCCATCATTTTTTCATTTCCCCTATTCTCTTTCTTTCTCCCCCTGTCCCTTGATTCCCTTAATCTGGTGTGGCTTACCTCTACGTACAGCATCAGCTTTGGAACCAAACTTCTAGATAGGGGTCTCCGCTGGAGTTGCCCATGGTAAAAGATGCCAGGAGGGTGTGGTGATACTCACAGGTCCCTTGCTGAGGTTCACTATATTGGAGTTTACATATGTGGACAAAAGGGTCACCGCCCTATGCATTTTGGAGTGGGTGACAGACTATTTTCTGTGTCTATGCGCCAAACAGTACTTCAGAGTATCCAGTCATCTTGGAGACCCTTGATTTAGTCCTACATGGGGCCTCTGTAGGGGACTTTGTTGTTTTACTGGGAGATTTCCACACATGTTGAAATGATGGAGACACTTATAGGGGTGTGATTAGGAGGAACAGTGTCCTCACTGCTTGAGCAGTGTCTTATTATTGGACTTTTGTGCTAGTCATGGATTTTCCATAACAAACACCATGTTCGAACATGGTAGGATCAGTGAACTGCCACTACATGGTGCTCTGGGAGCAGTTAGTGGTTCAGTTTCTTGCTCAAGACCCAGGGATCAAACCTCCAACATTGCGATTGCCAAACCACCACTCTACCCATTAAGCCATGCTGCCCTCATCAGTTCCACCAGGCTCTGTATCATATAGAAAGTTGAATTTCACCTGGTGGAGATGTCTTGTTGTAGCCTATTTATGGGCATCCCGAGTTATTTCTGTATGTAATCAAGTCCACTGCAAGCAAGCTGCAAATGTTTGAAATGTTCGACGATTCTTTCCCAACAGCCATGACATCTGCGATCCTACATTGAGACAGGACACCTCGGTTCAAAGCAAGCTGCAAGGTGTGTGCCATGCACGGAAAACTTGGCACACCAAACTCCATCACAGCTTTGGACATGTTGTGCACATTGTCCCTCACCACTACATGCAATCTCCTCCAGGATTTTCCAATTCACAAACATGCCTTCAAAAGTAGATGTGATTGCTACTGCCGTATGAGACCCGCTGTACTCCTGTGAATTAAGAACAGCCTTTTTAAGCTCAAAGTGTTTGCCTATTAATTGAGCTGTGAGGCTCAGCACAATCACAGGGCTTAAACTTGACGACCAAGCATTCATTGTGAAGCGAATCTAAATGGCTTCAGCTACTAGCTGCTTGATGTTGCTGTATATGACAGCTTGCAACTCAGTAAAGGAAACATTTGAGAAATACCTCTGACTGGGCATCTTTGTAATGTGGCTCAATAAAGTCCATTAGTCTGACGAATCCAACATCTTCAACAAGTGAAAATGGCTGATTGTCCACAGCAATACACTCCATGAGTTTCCGTGTGATGCCTTTGGCCATGGTCATAATTGAATTTTCTGCCTCTATGAATGGACTGGAGAAGCCGCTGCTGGCAGGATTCTTTCGCTGCTGCCGGTTTTTTCTTCTTGTTATTCTTCACATGTTTGTTGTAATGGTCAGGATGAAGGTTCTTTAGGTGGGTAATTAAATTATTTAGTGTTGACAGCATGACAAGAGCAGCAGCTGCGCATGCGCAACCTCACGGCAGGGATATGGCATCAGACATTTAGTCAAGCAGACAAACGTTTGAGTATTTTTACAGTATCTGTTTATCGGCCACTTATATTGGAAGAAATTCTGTTCCAATGATAAACCAATGATTATTTTTGAAGAATTACCCACCGATAACAATTTTGTGCCAATATCATTATGCATCCCCAGGCTCAAGCTTATAATTAATTGTCTACCATGCCATAGACGCTTGCTGCGCTAGTGTTCATCAAAAGAAAAAAACCCATCTAGGACTCAAAATGATGGCTAAGTTCTAGCTACCTAATAGGCAAACACACTAACTTACAGCAAAAAGAGTAGCAAAACTGAGTCTTAGTTTACTACCAGGGGAGGGAACCATCCATCCATCCATTGTCAACTGCTTATCTGGTGTCAGGCTGCGGCGTTAGCAGATTTCAGCCAAGAGCGCCAAGTTTTCCTTTGAAGAGATATAATCCCTCCACCTGGTCCTTGGTCTACCCCTTGAAGAGAATCTCTCCAGCTGCCCCACCATTTCTCCTTTTCTGCGGGCAGAGAAGCGTCTCAGTCAGGTGAGTCAATAGTGAGTTCGCGAAGGAATGCTTTTCCTTGAATTGTCGCTGGAGAGACCAATCCAAGGGGATCGTACAGGCCGTTTACCGTGGACAGGACTCCTTGTCGAGTGAATGGTTTTCTCTCGTCCGTGACCCGTTAAGTGAAACAGTCCAAGTTAGTTCCCAGTGTTGCCCGACGCTCCTTTGCATTGGTAGATCATCAGCAGCCAGGTTGAGGTCTTTCAGATTTGCGGCACAATCTTCACACGGAAAGGCCTCGATGACCTCTTTGCTGTTCGAGGCCAACTTATGCAGTCTCAGATTGGAACAGGGTAGCATTTTTTGTGTTCTTTTGAGCAGACTGATCACTTGATCAGCTGTAGAAAGGGATTCCAGCCCGTTGTCAACATAAAAATCTCTGCTCACAAACTGCTGCGCGTCTTCCCTGTACTCATTCTGGCCTTCCTGGGCGTGACTGAGGCAGTAAATGGCCACGGCTGAGGAGGGACTGTTCCCAAACATGTGGAGATTAATGTGATATTCTGCAACCTCTTTATCTGGAGCATTATCTGCAAACCAGAGGAACCTGAGGAAGTTACGATCTTCAGGCCTAACCTTGAAACAATGGAATATTTGTTGTATGCCCGCAGAGAAAGCGATCCGTTCTTTTCTAAAACAAAGGAGGACTCTGATGAGGCTGTTGTTGAGGTGTGGTGCGGTTAAAAGCACTTGGTTCAGAGACAGTCCTTTGAAACCGAAGGAACCGAATGTGAATACAGATAAGTGGATGTTTTATTTACCGTTCATGTGTAGACCTACTAGATAAAGCCTAGGCTAGGTTGATGTTTTGAAATTAGCCCTTCATTTGTAACATAGTTGGGATAGAAATGTAAATCAGTTGTGGACTGAAATGATTACACAGCCATCTCAAAGGGCCCTTTCTGCTCAAAGCGAGAGAGACTTAACCCTTTCTAGGGGCTCTAATGCATTCAGGAGCCCCTTCAAGGCTCCTCTTGAAGGAGCCTCACTTTTAGAAGCCAAAGACTTTCATTTCTATTGTTTTATCATGCCTGTTCTGTTTCATTTGACTCTCCATGTTTTGGAAAATTTACAGGGGTGAATTTTTATTTTCATTTTTTTATGAATGTTTATTGCCACAGTAGGAGAATTACTTTAAGTTGGAAACTAATGAAAGGCCATGGTTGGGATGGATAATAAATTAAAAGGTAGTTCCTATAATATCAGTGGGCTTCTACACCTAATTAAGTGAGATTCTCAGTAAAATGAGGAAGAAGGCACCAATAGTATTGTCTTGATGCATGCTCAATAATCCAGGTATGGAAATCACAAAAAGAGGTGAATTAGTGAACTGATCCAGTTGAACTGATTCACCTCTTTTTTCTCACAAATAAAATTATTATAAGAAACACACCTGAGTTTGTCTGAATATGAAAAAACTGAAAAAATGGGGATCTTTAAAATGTATTACTTATCGTGCAAATTTGGTCATAGATGAGGAGTGGCTATACTAATTTCTAATAAATTACCATTTGAACAACTTAAATAAATGAAAGATAAGGAAGGAATATGCATATTAGTTACTGGGAAAATTGAACGAATTGAAACAGCAATATTGAATGTATATGCCCGAGCAGGTAGCAACTTCACTTTCTACAGAAAAATGCTTGATTTAATGACAGGTACAACTGGTATTACCATTTGCGGTGGAAACAGGAATATACATTTAAACTCAAGGCTTCATTCTTCAAAGGAAACCTCTCTAACACCTTTACATAATAACTTAAATGCCCTGATGATGAAGTTGGGAGTGATAGATCTCTGGAGAGACTTTAATCCGACTAGGAGAGACTTCACTTATTACTCCCACCCACATGCAGTGTATTCCAGAGTTGATTTTTTTTATTTCTTTTTAAAAAAATACCACCATCAAATAAATAATTATGAGATAGGACATATTCATTTGTCCAACAATGCACCCCAGAAAACCCAGAATCAATCCCAGAGATATATTATGGAGATCAAATACTGGTATTTTGAATAACCAATAATTCACAACCAAATTGAGGGAAGAAATTGTAAGAACCCTGGCAGAAAAGGATAATATAGAGGTTGGTCAAGAAATTTTGGGGGAATTTTATGGGAATTTCATAAAAAAATGTTCTTATCTTATCTTACGATCAGAATTAAACAGTGGGAAAAAAGAACTTCAGGCTAAACATAAAGAGGATTAAAACTCAGACCCTCCTCCAAGGCTTAAGGAAATATGCAATGAAATAAATGTTATAAACACATAAGAAATACAAAAAAATAGGATATATATTAAAAAAATCTAGCAAAAGTTCCTAGCAAGGACACTGCAAAAACAACAAGTGGATGGCAGATTCTTTGAAATATGGGATCCAATGAGATTCAAATAGTTTTTCAAAACAGTTTTAAACATCTGTAAACACAACCACAGCTAGAAGAAATAAATCAAATCAAAGTATTTCTGCAATCCCTTAAGATACACTATCATAAAGCCAAGGCGATAAACTAATAGCGGAAATAATTGTAGAGGAGATACAGGGTAAAAATGAACAAATTAGCTGGTCCAGATGGGTTCCCTTCTGAATGGTACGAGACCTTCCAATCAGAGCTGACACCTAGCCCACTTAAAACTCTCGCTTTCAAAGATGGCAATATGCCTCCAACCTGGAGGGAAGCAACCATTTCCATTATTCCCAAATAGGGCAAACATAGGCCGAAAAGGGGCTCATATAGGCCAGTCTAAGTATTCCGCACAGACTACAAACTATATACTTTAATCCTTGTGAAAAGAATTGAAAAGAATCTTCCACAGATTATACATACTGACCAAACAGGATTTATCTCACAGAGACAAATCCATGACAATATCAGACGATCACTACATGTACTGAATCATACCCGGGAGAATAAATTAGAAGTACTAATAGTCAGCCGAGATGCTGATTAAGCCTTTGATTCAGTGAGTTGGACAAACCTACACATGGCCCTTGAGAGATTTGGATTTCATACAGATTTTATTAAAGCAATCAGCAACCTATACAGGGATCCCTCTGCATGAATTAAAATAAATGGATGCTTAACAAACAATATTAATCTGGAGTGGGATGCAAGGAAAGGCTGTAGATTACTTCCACTTCCATTTGGTAATTTACCTAGAGTCCCTACCTCAATGGATTGGGCAGACTGATAGCATAAATGGCATATCTATAAATGGAGACCAGCACAAAGCTCTGTTGTATGCAGATGATGCTTTAATATATTAAGGGGAACCTCTCTTCCTGAATTATTCAAGTTCCTGGACACTTTTGGAAGATATGCCAGATACAAACTTAATATTCAGAAAACACAGCTCCTATCACTGAACTATGAACCACCCAGTCAACTTAAAGCTCAATTTAACCTGAAACACTAAAATATTTAGGGATGGTGATCCCCAGGATATTTCATCACTAGCAAAGATTAACTATGATCCTCTCTTGTCAAGAATAAAATCAGACATACAGAGATGGAATACTAATCCATTCCTGGGTTTTATTCAAAGGGTTGAATCTGTAATAATGAAAATACTCCCAAAATTGTTGTTCTAGTTCCAGTCCCTCCCCATAGAAATATCCACCGAGCAATTTCCAGAGTGGGACAGAATGATCTCAAGATTAATTCGGCAAAGTTAAAAACCTAGACTTAGAAATACGACTTTAAAACTGTCAAAGCAAGAAGGAGGTATGGTCAATGCCCCACCTGAGAGATTACTTTTTTCAACCCAGATTAGACCTCTATTGGATTTATGTAATCATACTTATTACGCCAGATAGAAAGATATTTGATTATTTTTTTATTAGGAATCCTACTATACAGACACTACTGGATAATACAGAATAGAGAGAAAATTATTAATGGTATCTAAGACATGTGGTTGAAATTCCAGCTTAAAATATGGAACACAATGAAAAAGGAATATAATTTACAAGAAAAACTGAAAGCACTTGAATGATGTGCATATCGTCCAGATTTTAAACCTAATTAAATGAATGATAGATTTTAAACCTTAATCACTGAGGGTATTACAAGATTCTACTCCATAGTACAAAGAAAGAATTCTAAAAGACTTCCAACCCCTTCATGGCTTAGAAAAGCAAGAGGTCTATATATATTTACAACTACACCATTATTTTGATGAAGTTATCAAAAATCATATAAACATTGGTGATCCTGTGGTTAAAGAAGTCTTTCTTGAAGCATAATCCAGACCAAACATGGCATGGTATCTAGACTATATGGAGACTTTAGAACTAAAAAAAACACACACTCCACACAACACCTAATGATGGAAGAATGAAGGTAACTTTATCCTTTCGAATGAAGAGTGGTCTAGTTGTTGTGGATTTCAATGGAAGTGCACTAACTCCCATAAACGGAGAGAGTTTGGATTCATTTTTGGTTTATACTGATTATAACCCCAAAGCAGAAATTACATATTTCAAAAGACAATTCTAAGTGTTGGAGACTGTGCGAATAAGGAAGCTGATCATTGGTATGTGTTTTGGGAGTATCCAGCAATAGTTCATGTCTGGTCTGAAGTACACAGAATAATGGAGAATATACTACAGATTAAAATACCCTTTAAGTTTAGTACTAATAAATGAAGAAATAGTCACTTCCATCTAAATATGAACATTAACTTTAATAAGTATTTGTTTGGTGTCATGTTATCAGCTGGTAGGAAAACTTACGAGGCGGTGGTTACAACCTGACCCTCCAACAATAAAGGCATGGACAGAGATAATCAATAGCATAAATTTGATGAAAAGGATCACATTTTCTCATCAATTACAAATGGACGGGTTTGTTAAAATATGGATGGAAAGGACTTTATATATAAAACAACTACAACCACTGGAAGGGTCATCTCCTTAATACATCTTATGTAACTGAATGGTAGCTAACTGATATATTGATTCTCTTGCAATATAAGTATTGGAAAAATGCTGCCAGATCTTTATGTTGACCTTTTTATTTTCATGTTATGTTGTGAAAAATCTGTATGTGGTCTAAATATGCTCTAACAGCTACATTTCTTGTTCCTATCGAATAGTTTGTGAAATATTTTGGTTGGGGTAATGAGAGGTAATAAAATGAATGCATTATAATCTCTGATCTTTAACATTGTCCAATAAATAAAGAATAAAAA
>OMLC01102824.1:10430-26337 GCA_900302585.1 Regalecus glesne | reverse complement strand
AATGTGATTAAAATCTATTCATAGCTCAGTAGTAGAGTGCACGCTTTGGGAACTGGCAAGCCAGAGGCAGAGAGTTCAAACTCACTGCAGGGCATCAGGAAGGGCATCTAGCCTGAATTCCCCAAACTCCATCTAACTCCATCTAACTCCATCTAACTCCATGTCCACGTTGCGCGGGCTAGTCGTGACCTCATCTCTCTTTCATTTGTTCTGAGGGATAGGACTTGTGCCACGGGCTACTTTGGAGATGACCCACAAAACACTTCTGGTATTAAAGAACTCGACGTTTTCCCAGAATTGGACTGTAAATTACAGTAGAACAGTAGGGAATGGTCCAGAGACTGGTTTATATTTTCCCAGGGGATTTGGTGGAGATGTAGTTTGAATCTGTGTAGGGGCAGTGTTCATACCCAGTTACACATGTCAGTGGTGAGTGATGGTGTTGAACTGTTCTTGGCAGAAGAGATGTTAGCAGTTCAGAAAAGGGAACCGTTGGACAGATACAGCCCACGTTTGTGACTCTACAGAACATGTGTCTTCATATGCCCATAGTGTCCATGTAGGACGCATGTGTGCACATACTGCTGATGCCCAGACCTTCCATTGTGCAAGCAAGCACGATCTGGGTAGAAATTATTAGATGAAAAGGTGTCTCATGGGTGTTACAATACCACTTTACTTCCTATTACAGGACATGTAATAATACATAACCTATAATAACTGGACTCAAGCCGTCACTAAGCCTCAAAAATAGAGGAAGAAAGAAGGAAAAAGAGAGGCAGAGAAGGGAGGTGAAGGAAAGACGGGGGAGAGGAGACAACATGGGGGCAGCATAGCTCAGTGGGTAGAGGGGTCGTCTGGCAATCGGAAGGTTGCAGGTTCGATCCCCCGGTCCTGCAGAAGGCATGTCATGGTGTCCTTGAGAAAGACACTTAACCCCTAACTGCTCCCCAACCACCATATGGTGGCAGCTCACTGCTCCTATACAATAGGATGGGTTAAAATGCAGAGAAATCCACATTTCCATTTGTCATTATACATCCATGGAATGAAGTTTTTTTGCCATATGTAACACATCCAATTGTAAAGGAGCAGTCCCAAACTCATTCATTTTTCCTACTGCCCTGGTCAGAGAGAAAACCTGCACAGACGAGGGGAGAATATGCAAACTCTACTGGGACGACCACTGGGATGGGGTCAAAACCCAAGTTCTTCTTGCTGGGAAACAAACATACTAACCACTGGCTCACCATGCTAGATTGTTACCCTATCCACCTCTCAATGCCATTTATCACATGTAGGATGTGCTGGACAGAGGAGTGCAATCCGGAGTTGCTCCACCTTACAAGTTACAGGACTTGAAAGTTCCGCTACTAATGGTTTGGTGCCAGATACCACAGGACACATTCTGGGGTCTTGTAGCCTATGCCTCAGCAGATGGTCACAACGTTTTGATTCATCAGTGTACAAATATATTTTTAACTCTCAAGTCTGTCAGCGATGTTGGATTAGCTTATTTCTTATAGATTAGGCAATTGGTGGTCATGTGGCATTCTCCCACACATTTTGAAAGGTGTGAATGGATTGGCAGGTGGAGGGTTGAGACCCTCACAGTCCATGTTTTGAGAGAGTGCTGTGTTTCTCTGAGGCTGTTGTCTGAACTGCAGTAATTGTTCAGTTATGAAGTAAAATGATCGCTTTTCCATCTCTCTCGTCACTGGGTTGGCTTACTGTACCTCAGCAAGAAAACCAGCCAGAGGAGAGAAAGAAGCACAAGTGAAATTAGCTGAATTGAAATAAAATCAATTAACCAGATGCTATCTGCTACAAGTCTTTTAACTGTTCAAGGACCTGGCAAAACGGATTCTGGGTGAAATGGCTTTCTTGTAAAGTGCTTCCCTATACACACCCCTCTTCTCCTCTCTTTTTCCCCACAGATTGTTTCATTTAGCGATGTACATGTTTCCATTACAGCCCTCCTGTTCCTTGACAATGGCCAGCTCCAAGGCTGTTTAATAGAGAGCTGTTATCACCAGAGCAAACCATTGGAAACATCTGAAATTACTACTGTATTGTAGTAGCAGACAGGGAGGCCAACCTAATCTCAGATATTACTGAGACGTCCCATGTGTCCTACACACCATCTAAATATTCTGTCCTTTTTTTCATTTGTGCTATTCAGCCTCCCATGTTGGTGTCAGATGGGAAGAGGTGCTAGCAGCACACATCTCATGCCATACGTCAAACAGCCATATGTCGTGCGTGCTCATTTATTTGATTCAACCCATAATTCCCCATCTAAACCTAGGTTGCAGCACGTGGCCATGTTTTAACCATAATGACAAGGCTACGGTTCTGATAAAACCTCCCTCTTAATTTCTGTGCCAATGCGTCTTGCCTACTGTAAGTGTTCATCTTTGCCCTTTACCCATTTACATGTGTCCACCCCCCTGCCCCAACCTCAGGCCCAGCCAATGCTCTCAGGGGCGTCCCCTGGAAAGGCATGATAGAGTCCCAGTGTTTGGAAATGGCTGTGCTGGCAGCGATAAGCAGTTCAAAGGAGGGAGCGCATTAATGTAATTGGCTGCCAGCAGCAGCACACTGGCCCCGTCATCTCATATCCACATGTGGTAACACACACTCACCATGCGGATTATTGGAAGGGTGTATGGAAGTTTAAAGAGGATGAGAGAAAGAATGGAGGATGAGAGATGAAGAAAAGGATGGATATGAGACAGTGGGGGGGGTGGGCTTCTCCTCATGTTGCTTATTAAACTGTGGGAGTCTCAGGGACCCTTCAGATGAAACGAGGTGTCAGAGTTAAATGTCAGGTCTGGAAGGGATGTGGCTCACCTTCCAAGCAGCCTGCACATGGACACATGCGAGACACGGGCAAAGTAGGTTATTTTGCCTTGTGAGATTTCTGGCTATAATTTCCTATCATCACCTGAAGTTCTCCCCTCTGCTGTCACATCTTCCCTCCCTCTTCTGCTGGTCACCTATTTATATCTGCCCACTCAAAGTGCTCTAACTGCACAGTACCTGTATGTTTCAAGGGACCATGTGCAGCTTTTTACATTGTCACCATTTGTTGAACTGCAACAGATTATAGCTTCAAGCTGATTCTCATCTGCATGGCTTTGTCCTCTTTTGGTTGTGGAAGGAGAGACACAGGGAGAACATACAAACTCCACACAAAGGACCTGGGACTGATTTTGAACCCAGGACTTTCTTGCTGTGAGGCAACAATGCAACTGTGCTGCCATTTATGTTGAGAAGCCACAGATGGCTGTTGGCTCACTGCAGTTGAAGTGGAGACTATTCTTTTCAGCTAATTCCAAGTCTCTGTGATGGGAGGCAAAAGGGGAGCAGTGCCAGGTGGCTTCCTGCACTGTTATGGAATGTTTCTTACCAATGGCCTTCAAAGGCTTTGAAGTTTAGAATTCTGCCCTCATATTTCAAACACCCTTTCCTTCTCTTCACTACAAGTGCTTCTCAATCCTCTCTTAATCTTCTACGCCCCCCCCCTGCCATTTTATCCATCTCTTATTCCGATCCTGTTCTTCCTCTTAACCTCATCTACCTTGACACCTTAATCTTGTCCCAGTGGCATCTTCAGGAGTAAGTGAGCATGTTTGCAAATCTCCACATAGAGTTGAAACAAATGAAATCAATTAATTTAACTGAATAAAGTTTATAAAGAAAAACTCAATACAGGTCAAATGGGGCGGGCTCTAGAGGTGACTACAGTTCCATTTAGAAAACGTGCCTTTGGTCAGTTGGTGTTTTCATATCAAGCACCAATCTCCTGGAACATGATACCAAGTGCTTTAAAGGGATCTTCCAACCATTGACCAAACATTTCTAGAAATCATTATTAGCAGGGGTGCATACAACTTTGTAGGTGACTTACTCAGGTGAGCACCAGGAGAAACTGTTTGGTATGTGCAGCCTGCCCACTGGGCAACTGGACATTTCTTCTCACCTAGCTTTATTAGCAATAGCTTTCGCCACAATCATGTGCTCCTTGCTCTTTTCATGTTTGCAAATAAAAGATGGTTGAAATTCTATGAGCCTCTCTAAAACGCATGTTTTGTCTGGTACATGTGGATGTGAGCGGCACATTTTACACCACATTTAAGTGCACTTGTCATTAGCTTCAAGCCACTGCACATCTTGGAGCCAGTTTTTTTTTATGATGTGAACTTGAGTGAACATGATCATTTCTTGTCAGCTTGAGGTTATGTTAAGGTCTTGTTCTCATATAGAATGTGTTTTAGGTAGCAATACCAGTCGTATGTGCTAGGTAGTATATGTTATAGAGAAGGAGTTTTAGGTAGTTTGTGCTGTTTAAGGAGCAACATAGCTCAGTGGATGTGTGTGTGTGTGTGTGATTCTACAGGACAAAAGATGAAAATCAGCCTGACATGTTTATATCCAAGTCCAAATTTATATCCAATGTTCATTAATATGCACTGCCCCTATTTGTATGAGCAAATACGAATGTACATAATGTTTATTCCCTCTTGTTCTCGTTGTCTTTTCCCAGGCCAGCCCTTCAAACTGGACCCAAAGACCGCCCACAAGAAGCTGCGACTGTCCAATGATTGTTTGACCATGGAGAAGGATGAGAGCTCCCTGAAGAAGAGCCACACTCCAGAGCGCTTCAGTGGCACAGGGTCATACGGAGCAGCCGGGAACGTCTTCATCGACAGTGGTTGCCACTACTGGGAGGTGCTGCTGGGAGCATCCACATGGTCAGTCACACACTTTGAGCACTCCTCCATGTGTATGAGAGCAGGCCTCTCTGAGACCTGATATTCTGAATTATTTTTTTACGTTCGTTATCGGTCTCACAAGGAGGAAGTTGTAAATTTACGCATTTAACCCATGCTATTGTATAGAAGCAATAAGCATATATATACCATTAACTTAAAGGTTTCATAGACTTTATTAGGCTAGGAAAAGTCAACTTATGGGTCTGTTTCCTATTTTCTGTGTTTATTACTTTGAAAATAAACCCATTAAAGAGGACACTTTTACATTGTTGATGCCTTCCTCCATGCCTGCAGGTACGCCATTGGCATAGCCTACAAGTCTGCCCCAAAAAACGAGTGGAGTGGCAAAAACTCATCCTCATGGGTTTTCTCACGTTGCAACAACAATTTTGTGGTGCGCCACAATGGCAAAGAGATGCTGGTGGAGGCCAGCCTCCAGCTGAGGCGGCTCGGTGTCCTGCTTGACTACGATAACAATTCTCTATCCTTCTACGATGCCATGAACTCCCAGCACCTACACACCTTTGACATCTCCTTCCTCCTACCAGTGGCACCCACTTTCATGATCTGGAACAAATCCGTCATGATCCTGTCAGGGTTACCTGTCCCTGACTTTGTTGATGGCGGTGTCGCTGATCAGCTCGAGTCGCAGCAGCAGATGGGCCTGTGCCACCAGGAGTCACCATATGTGTCTGGGATGAAGGCCTGCCAGTAAGCTTGATAGCAGCCATTTACACGTCACTGGTGACTCAAGTGTGTCTGCAAGTTAGATGACACCGTTGGTGAGATTTAATTATTCTGTACTTTCTGCATAAAAGTGTGGACTTATTTTTTTGCGACTTTATGGATTTGGAAAGTGTTGGAAAAATGAAGTGCGTACCATGTGGAGGAGTGTCTGTCCTGGATTTGACCCAGCTCTCCTCTTTTCACTGGTGGTTAGGAGAGTTGCCAATGATGAGCTTCCTCATTTTCAGGGAGTGTTTTGTTGTTCCTGGTAAAAAACAAGAGCAACATTATAGAAGGTTGACTTGCATCATGTGACTACTTGTCTTGTATCATAAGAGGTTTATTGGATTATAGTAAAAAGTGTTGACTATTTATGACTGAACAAACTGCTTTGCGTTTATTGTTATTCAACATCCTTGGTGCACTTTGTAGACTGACACGATTCCCATAAGAGTTAAAGGGAGGTGAGCTTTGGCCGGATTGGAATCAGGAGGGAAAGTACCTTCACTGCTTATTCCTGAGACATGCTCCATTTGTTATGCCATTCACTAACAGGCATGCACAACTCACATGATGGAAGCCATCTTGTTTTTCCATAGATGTGATATACATCACACTGCACAATCTGGTCAACTGAATGAAAAGGGGAGACATTCTATTGTCATGGAGTCAGAGCAGTTTTTCATGGGTCCTATGTGCAATGTAATAAAAGGAGTTGCCACCAGAGAGCAAGCTGATGGCTTTCCCTCCTCATTGCTCCTGAGGATAGCAAACACCAAATGTGTCACTTGCAAAAGGGATATTTATGCAATGTTTACTATGACTAATGACAATAGCCAATAATAAAATTATGTTAAAAAAATCCACTCCATGTCATCTAACTAGGACGGGGTGGATATCACTTGCTGTCAGTCTTAATGTCATGGCATGATTATGCGTTTTCCCGTGTGATTGGTCAACCATAGAACAACAGTCATGTTTAGTTTGGTTCAGCCTTGCTATAGTAGGATCACTAACGGGTCCACCTTAACACTCTTTCTCAAGTTCACCAGTTACTGTGTTTCATCATGTGCTCAAAACACTCATTGCCACATGTAGCTAATCTAACAGTCACGTACAGCCCCATCCATTGTTTGCTCTTCATTTAGAGGCCAGGTATTGGCTGCAGATTCAGGTAGTGGTTCCAGTTCAGACAATCATGTGTGTTATCACAATGCATGCAAGTTAAAGAGGCTTTGCGGCAGGGAAAAGATCATTATGGTTATAGTGTCATTAGCTTCAGCTAAAAATAGGCACTTTCTTTTTTGGGGGGGGGACTCAACATTTGCCAACCTGGGAATAAAGCTCTCATACTAGTGATGCCTCAAGGCCACCATCACTCTCTGAACATATGAGTGAGTATGTTAAGTTATTTTAAAATGCTGGTTCACAGGTCTCTTCCAATACAAGAGTAAAACATTATTACCCCTGCAGCAACATTGATTGCTGTCATTTAACACTGGTTTCTCTGTTACTTATTGATGAATGTTGAGGTTTGAGGCTGTAGTCAAAAGGTGAAATATTCAGATTTCAGTACTTGGATTTTTCTAGCATCTGCATGGCATTTCAACTATCCACTCAACTGAGGTATTGCCTCCGCTACAAGTCAAAGGTAACGTCAGCCTGACCAATATCTAATCTGTCCAACAGATTAGATATTGGTCAGGCTGACTGGTCAGGCTGACCCCTAATGTTACCCGAGTAGCTTTCCTGTTTTGTAATGTTGTTCAGTCAGACAAGTGTTCAGGGGTGATCCAGACTGACCGCTCAACTCATGTGTGAGAGTGTACTTGGCCAGGTCGTTGCATGTTTACATGACCTTGTGGCAGAGTCATACCCTGAGGTCTGTTTTTTTTATGGGGTCGTAATTGCAAAACAAAGTAAAATTTAAAAAATAATAATTACAAATCCACATTTGGACTAAACATAGCTGTTTTCATGCATATCAGGTTCCAGTTTGCAGTGAGGTATGTTTTTGTTTCTTTGTGCCACAAATCAGTGCCGTAGACTATATATGGTGAATGATCTTCAGTAGCTACCCACTCCTTGTAGTGCAGTGTAATACCTTAGAGACAAGGCAATAGGCTTTCTCTTGCTCTTTCTTTTTGTGATCTGGGAAAAATATTTTTTACGACTCCTCCTTTTGGTATTTGGACTTGGACAAACAGCACAACAAGAGATGTGTGTTGGATTGACATGAGGCTTTCCGTTTCCATAGAATATAATAGAGATAATTTAGTCAAAAAGGAATGTAAATCAAAGGGGGAAATATATATTATATAAAATTGTAAAATATACAATATATATATGAACCAATGTTATTTATGTGAATTTAAGTCCAATTAAAAGTGATCCCAAATGTGTTGTATAGTTATTTCTTATACTTGAGTCTTTCTAGCCTTAACCGCTGTGGCTATTCAGTAGTTCTTACTAGCCATTACTTGCTCAAGTCCTATTGTGTTGAAACTCCTATCGTGAGTGTGTTATTTGAAATCCGACTGTTTTCTCTGCTTCAGTCCTACTACAAAGTTTGCTATCTAGTGCGTTTTAATTACCTGTTACTCCTTTGAGTTGTAAACATTTTATCTTCAACCAGCTGTGTTGATTTTGTCCTGTGATTTTTAGACTGAATTACTGTAGAATAATTTCAGTTAACATAAGTGGTTTCGATTTGTCTCTCCCTGTGGCGTCATCTGATTGGCCGGCACCCTTAGCCTTTGTTTTGATAATTAGAGCCGTGGTTTATCAACTGCACCAACACACAGGTGTGGGTCACTGAGCAGCACTTGGCTACCAGGTACTTCAAGCAGCAGAGCACAAATGTCAGTACAGTGTCTCCTCTGCAGACAAAGACGGCAACAGCGCCCTCGTACCTCCAGGCAACTGTCACCAACCAATGGTCACCCCACTTTAATCTACCTCTACAAGATCCACATGACAAGAAGAGAACTGACAGAAGGGACAACCTGGTAGAGCAGCTGCACCAAAGCTGGCTTTTTGTGAAAACATCACAGGACATTGAGCTACTAGAACTTGACAACCTGAACAGCATATTTTTCTGCTCCTCCCATCAGGTAGGCACTTCAGATCAATCTGCAAATAAACAGACTGAAAAACGGCTTCTTTCCAAAACCTGTGGTGCGAATAAACCAAGACATGTCCTCCGTCTTTGCAAACACCACAGCTCAGGTGATTTCAAACCCCAAAACACACTGCACCAGACATTGGTCCACCGCAAAGATATGGTCCCCCATAAATAGAGAAACATAGAGGATGGAGTTAAATGCTGGGAGAATTGCCGTAGCTTGTATATCAGGAAGACCTGTCAGGACTCTGCCGTCTACACCCATCTACAGGCCACTCTTTCAAGGAGGACTACGTCCTTGATAGGAATGCTGGTTTGAACCAGGAGTCAGAGGTGTCATCTATGTGAAGAGGGGAACTACCATCCCTAAACCAAGGAGAAGGCCCTAAGAGTACATCTGCCAGCTCTATGATCACAACTACTCCCAATAGTTCCCAGAGGAATTGGTTAATCATGTGAAACATTTGTGATATTTTCTCGCATGTCACCTTAAGACACTCCATCTGTCCCCTTACTGCATTCTATCACCAGCTGTACTTTATTGCATTTATTGTTTAGACTTTACCTTGCTAATATTCTATATTTCTTTTCTCTTTTCTGGATATTTATTTTTGACAGGCACCATTTGAGAGAGACAATTTCCTTATGCTTGCACAGTGACAATGTTCTTGAATCTTTGACCTGTTAAACTGTCTTTAGCCACTGTTTGTGCTTATTTGTAGAGTTAAACCATCATAGGACCAAAGTGCCAAAGTTTATGTCATGGGGATGCAGAGGCAGTCTGGGGAAATGTGGCTTCTGAAACCATTTAATTCACCTGAAATGTCCCCATATGAAAACAAACTGAACCAAAGGGAAAATGTAACAAAGATGCATCTCATTCTCTCATTCAAACCAAACAGGCTGCATTTATAGAATTATTATTATTTAAGACTGTTTGGTTGGTTGTTGTTTTTTTTTACTCTATAAGAAAACACCCTGTTGTAGCTTTAAAAGAAAAGTCTCCTTAAAGGAAATCCCTGTGTGCAAATCTTGTTCACTTCCCCATTTATGTTATTCTGAAATAGTCAAGTAAATCTTGTTTGTATAGTCCAAATGAAAACTTTGCCTCAGTAGTCTATACACCAACACTACATTCTGTCCTGTGACCCTCACGTTGGATAAAGAAAACCTCCCTTAAAAAAATTGAGTGGGAGAAAAAAAAGTCAGAAGAAACCTCAGGGAGAGCAATAGATTAGCCAAAGGAGTACAATTATCAACCCTTATGGGCACATATAGCTGAGTATCATCATATCATCACCTGCATGCCAATCAAAGTTAATTCCACGACTCCATACAATTTGGCCAAGAGGTGAAACCTAAAGAGAGAAAAGTAATGGGCCAAGAACCAAGCGCTGAGGTATGCCATGTTTCAAGTCAAAGAAGTTTGATGTAATCATTACAACAGACTAATAGAGCATTGAGTGGTCGTTAGACTAGAAAAGCCTTATATAAGAACAAGTCTATTTACTTTAGCCAAAAGAGCACTTAGCCAGAGACACCACTACTGCTTGTTCTATCAATTAACATATGATACGATTATGCTGAATATTGCTTTATCTTAGAATAGGGGCCACTGTAGCTTAGTGGTTGAGCACATCCATCAGGAACTGACAAACTAGAGGCTGTGGGTTCAAACCCACCGCCAGTTGTCCGCAAGGGCATCCGGCATTAATCCCCCAGGCTCCGTCTAAGTCCATATCCACCTATGTGGAGACTAATCTTGACACATAAATCAGACCTCAATTGCTTTATCCTTACATGCCGTGTTGTGAAAATATGGTCTGGAGTTTAATCCCCACAATAAAATGCAATTTAGAGCTCATCATGAGATCTTTTGGCTGACTGCAAAGGTGGTACTAGTCTGCCAAGCTGCCAGGTCATCCCCAGCCCAGGGTTAGGTTAGTAGGGTTATACCCTCTTAGCCTTCATCTGTCATAACTGGCATATAACTGTCCCTCATTACTGTTCTATTCTACTGTGGTTCACTCCTCCCAACACAGCCTGCAAGCATGGCATGCACACCAATCCTTAAACAATTAAAAATACACACTGAGGCACAATTGAGAATGAAAACCACTGCAATCTCACCATGCAGGGTCCAAAGACACCAAGGTCAGAGTACTTGACTTGTTCTACAGTTAAATATACATTAAAAAACTGGGCATGCATCATCTTCTGCATCGAGGGATTAAGGCTAGACACCCTTCCTAATGCGCTTCAGTGGTTTCAAACCTGCCACCCCCCTCATGTAAGATGTTGCGTAATACAACACAGGGAGAATCAGTGAGCCTTGTCCAACAAATGAGACAGTGCTAATGTGTACTTTGGGGGGGATTTCCAGCAAGTGTGGCTTCATAGGGACAAATTACAGGCTAACATTAATGTAATTCATTCCAATTCAGCTTTCAAGCAGCTGAGACAGCAACTGTCAAAGGTTGTACCCCCCCCATGCATGTGTGACAGATTAGCCAGCAGCCAAATGCGACACTCACTCCATTCCCTCACCCAGCTAGCTAGTAAGCCAGCTGTAGCAGCACTCCATAATTACATTTCTAATTGCAGAATAATTAGGACTCCCTGCATAGCTCGTTAAGTCATTTGTCACCATTCCCTCTAATGTGGCGTGCAACAACTCCAATTAGAGCGGATAGAGAATCGACATGTCACTGCTACCTGCAGCGCAGCACATTAAGCCCATCACTGGCTGGGTTTATGGTTATCCTTATTAGTACCATTATCATTACAGATGCTGAGAGGACTTAGCTCCTCCTCCTGTAAAGCTTTACAGTTCTACCGAGGCTACTTGCACATTTTGAACATTAAAGAGGAGGGTGAGGGTTGTTATACCCTCACAAGAAAAAGCTACAACCTCAGTATGAACCGAATTGCGTAAAAGGAATTTGTGCATCTTAAATTTGAGAAGAGGTTCTCCCAGTCTGTCTTTATGCATGCTCAATATTCCTGGTAAGGAAATGCAAAAATGTGTCCAGATAAACCGATTCAACAGTTTGTTTTTTCCTGATAGCAGTGAAGTTATGGACGTCTTTTAAGATCCTGTGTTAGAAAAGTCTACTTTGGCCTTGTATTTACCAGGTTAACCGTACATTATATCACAGCACTACAAGCCCTTTAAAAAAAAAAATCTCATCCTACTCAAACTCCATCCAAGTTACATGCATCCCTGTGCCCGTCTCCGTTTGCCTGTAAGAACTACCAATGCACAGCTGAAAGTAATGAGGTGCAAAACATGTCCCAGGATCTGTACCTCATTACAACTTTTCCCCTGATCCATATGATGAGCATCACATGATCTCCTGCAGCTAATGTTTTTATTGCCATCTGTTTTTAGAGGAGCAGACCCTTACTTCTAATTTGGATGCTGCTTTGAGGGGGGAAAAGGGAAAGTTTGACATTTCATGCACATGTAGCCATCTATCAACTGCCCATCTGAAAACAGGTCACAGAGTCATGGTGGACCCTATCCCAGCCCTCATTTGGTGAAGAACAGGGAAACAACCCAGGACAGATCACCATTCCATCACAAGATTTAGCAGTTAGGGCAGGGGTGCTCAATACGTCATGCTCATTGCAATTGACCAATTGACCTCATTTTGACTCGGTCATTTTCTAAGTAGCTCGCATGCTAAAAAAGTGTAAGCACCCCTGAGTTAGGGGTTCAGTGCCTTGCTCAAGGATACTTCAAAATTATCTGAAGGAACCAGGTATCAAACTTCCCATGGTCCAACCACCAGATGATTGCTCTACCTTTTGAGCAAATCCACTCCTAGAAGCTGAAATAATAGCAAACAATTGGCACATCCAAATTAGCATTAGCCTGCTAACCTAGCCTACACCCTCCTAATGTCTTGATGCATGCTCAATAATCCAGGTAAGGGAATCACACACAAAAAGAGGTGAATCGGTTCAACTAGATCAGAAATGTATTCTGAAACGTTTCGTCACTCAAACAGGTGACAACTTCAGTCTGAGCAGACTGCAGCACCCCCCCCTTATAAACAGCTTAGACTGTTTACTTTTTGTGATACACCCTCCTACATTTGCTTGGCTTTTCAATGCCTGGTTACCAACTGGTGTCCCAAAAATAGGATTCTGAAGGTCCAAGTGCTAAACTAGTCAAAATGCAATACAACACAAGTTTCAGTTTTCTATCCCATTACTATACTGCTGAATACAACTCCTAAAAAACCAATTGAAGGCCAACAAACGGATCCAGTCCAATTGGTGCAGATTCAACCAAGCTAATCTAATACGCCATGGCCTGTCATATGAATGACCATGACCATCCACCATCATAAAATTAATCTAAAGTGTCCATAGTCTGAGACACTTTTAAAGTACCGCAATATGTAAAGTATATGAGCCAGCTATCACAACCAGAGACGAGGATATCCATATATATGCATATGCAGGGTAATGCATGTATGGATGTTTATGGGTTTGCATTCTTGTGTGGGGACCCATTTGAGTTTTCATGGGAGTCCTGAGTAGATAGAAGCTTGACAAGCAAAAGGCAACGTAAATACAATAAATAAACAATGAAAAAAGCATCACTCACAGGGCCATAGTGGGTTTGGACCTGTTGAGGCAGTTGGCCTTTACCTTTCCTAAGTGACAATGAATTGGACCACCATAGAAGACAGCAAAGGCTTGGCTTTATGTCTGCAGGTTGATGAGGGAGAACTATGAACTCTGGGAAATGAGGATCTGTATGGGGAAAAAACTCATACTGTAGATCACCGAGGTCACACAGGGCTCTGCCTCTATCAGACATCTTCTTTGTCTTTGTCTTCCTTTGTGATCCATCATTTGCTCATTGTGCATCTCTCCCTTTGCTCTATTTCTTCTTCTGTTGCTTTCATTACCGCCTTGATTCAGATGTTCTCATTCTCTCTCACACAGGATTCCATCTAGATTACATCGAGGAGGAGATCTATCAAGGGGTGTTATGGAGTCTCCAGCAGACTTAGACATTGATGGACCTGCTGTCAGAGAAAGATGGAGTCTGATGCGCCAGAGAGATCTCCGTGCAAATCTCTGCCTCTCCATCTTTCCCTGTGGAGCTGACAGGGTCCTGGAGTTAGCCCTCTCCATGAAGCTCTTTGTATGTCCAACACCCATCTCTCTTTTTCCCTTGTCTTCCTCTACCACTTCTCTCCAGTCTCTTCCAACTCCTAATCTAGAACTGGATAAAGTTTTAAACAACCCCTCCAATATGGTTCTGTCCATTTATTTTGTATTTTATTGCACAATGTACATCTAACCAAAAGCAAGCAAGAGCACAATAATTGTGAGATAAGATATTCCTTCATTATCCTCCCCAAGGGAAAATTTGCAACAACATAAAATAAGTTTAGAGAAGTTGAGCTTGGTACATACACAAATTAGGATTCCTATTACCATATTAGGCATATGTCACAATGTCAGAGAAACTTAGCTTAGTGATACAGGGATGTCTGCTCATGACCACAGCACCATCCATGTACCACCACATTAGCAAACAAGCGGGTACATGGACCCACAAACACATCTGCTGCCTTATCCACACCTCCTTACACCTGTACATACACAAGAAGAAAGCCAGTTCCAGAGAGTGAACAGTAGGGTAAGAATCTACTAAGTGCAATATAATAATATAAAATGTTCTGCAATGTGGCATCTGTAAGTTTGTGCCGATTGTGGTTGTATCTCGTAATCAAGTACAAGACCCTCCATACTCAAAGGCTCAGCAGAAGAGACGGGTGATTTTAGACCAGCAACAGATTGCAATTTTGATTGACACTGAGGATTATTCCTCTACAATCACACAAAAAGACCACCACAATCAAAAGAGATGTACAACTGATAAAGACGACTCATCGACAGCACAAGACTGGAATTACAGCCGACCAGAGAACGTGTCCATTCACCAAAAATCAAAAACGACTCTAGGGGGGCCTGAAAAACACAATATTTCTAAAACAATCCATCTAATCTGGCTTTGCTGACATCCCCAGCTCCCAATGAGTGGGATAGGTTAGCTCCAAACACAGTTTCTCATTTCTTAGGTAAAAACCATAATCTCCAATAACACCTGCTTGCTGCTTTGTCAAGTTATCCACAGTAAGTCTTTCATCCATGTTTCTGATCTTGCACATTACCCCACGTCTTCACTATATTCTCATCAACATCTCAATGCCTCATTCTGTTGTCTTTGCTGGCCTTTGCTATTTATCAAGCCATCTCTCATGCTAATGGAACCCCATTAGCTTCAGACGGTTTCAGGTTGACATGTGGACTTAATTGGATGAAGGGTGGTCTATAAATAATCATCCCTGAACCACACGACCACCACATCTACAGATTAGGTGCTGGTGATGTTAAGGGTGAATAATAATAATAATAATAATAATAATGAGCCTTCTGCAGGTAAGCAGAAGAAAGGCTCTAAAAGTTGCTTCTAGAATAGCAAGTCCCAGAAAAATGGTTTTGTAGCACAGACATTGTGCTAGCTAGGATGTGAAAAATCAATCACCATCCAGGGACAGAATAACATACAGTAGAATAGAAAATGAAAACTTTCTTTCCACAGCCTGGATTTGGGCAAGTTGCTGATGATGGATGGATGGATGACAATTCTCAAATATTAGGGGAAAACAGCTAGACTTGGATTGATAGAGAGCCACATGCATACAGTATTTTACTACTAGTGGTACTGTTGGCTGCCCCTGTTAAAGGGGTCATCACAGCAGATCATCATCTCTTCCTGTCCTCTACATCTTCCTCTGTCACACCAGCCACCTGCATGTCCTCCCTCACCACATCATAAACCTCCTCTTTGGTCTTCCTCTTCTCCTCTAGCCTGGCAGCTCCATATTCAGCATCCTTCTCCCAGTATACCAGCATCTCTCCTCCACACATGTCCAGACCATCTCAGTCTGGCCCTCTGGCTTTGTCTCCAGACCATCCAACCTGAGCCATGCCTCTAACGTGTGTTGACTCTTTCTATACCAGCACCATAAACACTTTGTGACAGTTTAGCGAAGGCTAATGCTAAGCCTGATGCTTAATGACAGTTAACAGTGCGGCATCTGAAGCATTCAGTTATGCTCTCTCTCTCTCTCTCTCTCTCTCTCTCTCTCTCTCTCTCTCTCTCTCTCTCTCTCTTTGTCTCTCTCTCTCTCTCTCTCTCTCTCTCTCTCTCTCTCTCTCTCTCTCTCTCTCTCCTTGTATCTCTCTA
>OMLC01102803.1:1502-12012 GCA_900302585.1 Regalecus glesne | reverse complement strand
TATAATAGTAATCCATAGGAACAGTGCATATTAATGAATGTCTAGAACGTAAATACGCCAGATCTAGCCATCAGTGAGCCTCTCTTGGCTTGTTTCCGTATTACATCTTACTGAAAATACACCCAAACACTGACCACAACAAGAATGGAAGAAATGCAGGTCTCGACAAAGTATGAATGTGTATGGAGATAAGGTCAGACACCACAGAGCAAACTCCGGTTGTGCTATTTTTTGGATCATGAGCATTAACACGATTCATAGCACATTAATCAAATGCAGGTCTGGCTTTTGTCTCCCAATTAGCGGCATTACGGAGACTTTTTGATGTCTGCTTTAAACCTTCGGCTGTTAGAGTAGTTTGTATCATTCTTCTGTGCAGCACCTATTTCATTAATCAAATCCTTTTTTCCCTCATCCGTAACCCAATTATCTACCTTTTCTAATCTGCCAGGCTCTGCTGTGGGTTCACAAAGCAGTTCAATATTGATCTCTTTGAATTCTTCTCATGAAGCCTGTTTGGTGCTAGGTGTTGGATTTTCTGTCCGGCCTCAGAATTTTACTTCACTGATACTGTTCCAGCCTCACATTGATCTGTGTTCATGCAATCTTAACACAATTCTGTATTTCAAATGCAAAGGAGTGAAAGTGAAGGGAAAGTAAAAGGGTTTTATTAGCCACTCGGCCAAGGCTGGTGGAATTTGTTCTCTGCATTTGACCCATCCTGTTGTATAGGAGCAGTGAGCGTAACCACAGAGTGATGCTCAGGGAGCAGATATGGGATCAGTGTCTTGCTCAAGGACCTCTTGACATGCTTCTGCAGGGGCTGGAGATTTAACTACCAACCTCTGATTGCTAGACAACCGGCGTACCTCCTGAGCTATGACACCCCGGAGTCCAAATATGTAGAATACCATTGTTTCAGTATCAACTCCTTCATAGAGTTACTTCATGACTCATACTTTTGATATTAGGTGGGACCTCATTAACTGGTCTCCATATTGGCTTATGTAATGCAGGCACAAATTGGGGTTATTTAAGGACCCCTAGCACAGGTACTAAAGCTAAATCACCAATGATGTCAGACTTTGAAATAGGCCCGAGTTGAATATGCTTAGTTTGCAATTTCATTTGCTCAGTTATGTATGTGAGCGCATCCGAGGAAGCACGTGCATATAAATATGACATGCACAAAGAGACCCTGCGGGATCTAGCAGAGGGGCTTAGACGAAAGCTCATAGTCCTCCGTATATGGGCTAATGTGAGATTCTACTGAAAATAAATGCACAAGTGTGTGAGTCAATGAATTGTTGTAGTCAGTTCCTCTATTGCTGAAACCATATGACCTCATGCTCTGTGTGCCCTCTCTGGCCTTGGATCAGATCCTAAAATAACCGTCTCTCTTGTACACCCGCTTTCTGCTCTCCAAAGAACTTAAGTTGAGCTGTCTGGTTCCATTTTGTGAAAAAACAAAACACAAAAATGTCAGATTGTTGAATCATCCAAATCAATACACTGATTGCAAATCGACCCCGGTGAGCACATTGTGCAATTGAATACGGTAACATGATGATCTTACTGCATGCGTCCTGTGTACTTTAGATTCGCTGGCTCCCACCTGCAGATGGCACTCCTCAGGGATGGAAGTCCAGGCAGTTCTGCTGAAGTATGTGTGAGTAACGATGCACACGCACACACTCGCATCTGAATGTACGCCCATGCACATCTGCACATGTCCACACAGTCTCTGGTCCTGCTGTGAGAAGGAGGTATACATTGCACCATGCTATGAAAATGCTTTAGTAAATGTTATGACACTCGGTGTAAACAGGCAATGAAACCTTCTTAAACATTTGTTAGCGATAACTCATACAAGTGTTACAACCTCTCACATGGCAGCGTGTGAGTGTTAAACTAGTCGCAACCGACGCCTTCCAGACCTCCCCAGTGAGTACAGCTTAAGTTTTTTCCACTGCCAAATCTACAATGGAAGAACATATGAACTTCTGACTGGACTGGCCCATTGATTTGAACGATGACATTTCTCTCAGTTGACTTCGGAAGTTGACAATTGGTTGCATAAACCAAACGAATGAGTCTGGGGGCGGTGGAGATTTGACACAACAAGTCATCGAGTCTTAAGTGACCGGAACGTAATGTACAATCCACACTTGTTGTGACACAAAAGATTTGATTGAAAAGAGCCATGTGTTCAGAGTACAGCAGGTCGACACACTCCATTGATGTCATGCTTTCTGTCAGATGCATGGTCTCAATCTTAGCAACACAAAGAGAATACACGACTGGCTCGAGGGCCTCGATTATATCATGCTATAGAGCTGCATTATATGGGCTAGGAGAGTAAACACGATTGTTTGCATGAATCTGTGAATTACATTTTTAATATTGACTATTCCTCTCTGTGACAATAGATCACACTTGAGTTAAGGCTTAACTGTCATCCTACGTCAGTGTATCATATATTCTTAATTACCATGAGCCTAGTAATGAAGTAAAATGTTCCAATATTTCTTTTAATGCAAAGTGGATCCACAGTAGCTCAGTGGTAGAATGCGCGCTTCGGGATCTTATGAGCCAGAGATTGTGGGTTCAAACCTACCATGGGATGCCTTAATTCCCAAAGCTCCATCTAAGTCAGTGTCCACCCCCATAACGCGAGGACTAATGGTGACTCGTAAAAAATAGACCTTTCATAATTTTCATTACGAAGCTGTTATACTGATGATCAGTTCAATTGCACACCATTAGTGTTGAGACTGGGGAATATGGTTGGTATTTGTGCTTCTATGTGATGTAAAGGTATTTATTACAAAGCAAAAAGCTAAATATTACTGTGATAATATTTATCTTATTTTGTGGCAGAATAATGTGGTTCTTGGGGAGCAGATTTTAAGAGGTATTTGCATACTTTTACTGGTAGAATAAAATACCGCATTTAATTTGAATTTGTTTTTAGTATTTCTAAACTGAGAGGGTAAACAGTGGAGAACAGCAGATACAAAATTTGAAAGGAGGAGATTGAAAATGTGATGGTAAATGTTTGCCTCACATTTGGCGGCACAGTGGCATAGCAGTTAGCACTGGTGCCTCACAGCAGAAAGGTCTTGGGTCTTTTCTGTGTGGATTTTGCATGTTTCTCCCGATGTCTGTGTGGATTTCCTGTGGGTGCTCCAGTTTCCTCCCACCATCACATCAGTTTTATTTGTATAACCAATTATCACAAATTGCAAATTTCCCTCAGTGGGCTTTACACTAACACAACATCCTGTCCTTGAACAACTCCCATCAATTGACATACATGTTAGGGTTAATACTCTTTCCGCTGAGCAAGGCAGTAGGAAAAAGAACTGTAATTGTTCCCCATGGATTGCAGCTCTTCACAACTCCTATATAATAGGATGGGCTGTATACAGAGATCATATTTTGTTGTATGGACGGACAATGACAAATAAAGCTTCTTTTATTCATCCAGTCATACACTGATGGTGGAGGGCGTGCACGGTGCAAACCTTCTCATCAGGAGAAGTTAGGGGTTCCATGTCTTGCGCAAGGACATGGTGATGTGCTCTCTGGAGGGGCCGGGGATTGAACCAGCAACCTTTTGCTTACCAAAGGACTGGCTCTACCTCCTGAGCCATGCCACCCTGATACATCAAAAGGCCGTAAATGGGCAGCGGTACATGCAATGCAGATACTGTAATGAAGCAAATTCCAGCCAAATTGCTTTGCTTTAATTTCCCTGTCCAGCTTAGTTTTCCATTATTGCCATTTACTCATTTGACTTGTGTAAAACAGGACCACTGTACAAGTCATTTGGTCAAGGGTTAGGACCTGAAGTACTTGTTTTAATCTGCCAGTTTGGGAAAGATTGTCTTACTTGCTCTCTATGCACTTTCACCTAGAAGTGAAGGCAGGGTCTCCTTTGGAGAGCTGAAAATAAGATTTCACTTCTTCACAGGAAGAATTTTTCAAGGGCAGGGATTTGGTTTCACAATGAGAGGACGGCATCTCATCCCCCTGTCAGATCACTCCTCTTTCCTCCTTTAAGAAAAGAAAGAAGAACAAAACCCTAAACCCTGATAGTGAATCAAATGAATAATCAGGAGATTTTTTTAATGCTGCGTTGCCTTGTGATACGACCTCTGATAAGGACGGGAGATGATCGTGACCGATGCGAGAGCCACACGGCTCCCCGACTCAGACAAAAGGAACACTGTTGTGTGTGAGCAGAAAAAACTAGACCGCAAAGCAAAACAAATCTACTCTGCTTCTATGCGTGTTGCTTATGGTGTGTGGGAGTGTGTTTGTGTGTGTATATGTGACTGGGTGTGTGGGTATGTGCACGTGAGTACTTGGCGCCAGTCACACAGTCACAGATACCCCCTGAGTACAGTCTTGGGACAGGAAGAAACATGTTTCCCCAAATCTGAAGGGACTCAAATGGGAGGGTTTCTTTTTTATTGGCCTTTTTGAGTGAGAAAGGCAAAGAGGTTGGATGAGGGCGAGCATCCATGAAGTTGTTGATTGGTGCCAACCCTGTAGTGCCCGCCTCCTTTTGTGTTTTTTTTCTAAGACAGAGCGCCTCTTGGTCTATCTGTTTTTCAGAACATGATGAAAGACGGATAAATTACAGAAACCATACAGTCCTGCAGCATGACAGTCCTACAGGCTGTAGCTAACCAGCTGAAAGTTAGATAATAACAGTAGAATGGCACTTTTCATACATGGAATGCTGCTTTGCATCAGAAAGATGTTCACAAAGTAAAATATGCATGAAAAGGATTTGGGATAAAGAAACTTTAAAAACCTTCTGTGGATCGTGGCTCTATCTATATTCTATGTTATACAAGCATTCTACAGAAGCTCAGTGGCAGAGTGCATGCTTCTGGAACTGATAAGCCACAGGATAGTTGCACATTTAAACCCCCACCGCGTATCAGGAGGGTCATTTGGCCTTAATCCCCCAAGCTCCATCTAAGTTTGTGTCCAGCCCCACAACCTGGGGACTAATCGTGGACCCTTCATACATTCCAAAGAGGACATTTTCCCATAGATACCGACTTTCTCAGCAGATGCCAGAAATGGATTCAACAAAGTAACGTCGACTGTGACAAGACGCGACTGTGCATGAGCTGTGAAGATGACTTGGTTAAGGGTTACATTTTTTCAGATCTGTTTATTGAAGTGGATTCTGTTGAAGAAACAACTAGAGAATTAACCAGATTTCCTGAAGCGAAGTGTATTTTAGATTAACTCGGATCTTATAGGGTTGGGTGTTTGACGCCTGATTGACTGATTGGTTGATTTGGCTCTGAATGCCCGCAAGGCTGCAGCACGGCAACACCGCTTTGGGAACAATAGATGACAGTTCAGATATTTAGAGGATTTTTATGTTTTGGGGGATTTTTGTTCCTCAGGGGGGTAAAAAGAAGGAAGGGAGGCAGGCAAGGAGGGAGTGAGAGGAAATAATTACTCTTCTATCAAACTGAGAGGAAGTCATTTGGCCGGTCAGGCTGCCCGAGTGGATACAACCCCCAGCAGTGAAACAACAACATTCCCACATCCGGTTCATGGTGGCTGGGGAAGTCTGGGAATGGCTGAGGTGAGGCTGAGGCGTCCACTTGAAATAAAGGCAGATGCCATAATTATAGGAAACAAGCATAGGCACAAATACAAATTATACCTTTACATGTGCACATTAACATACAATTATGTATAAGTATTTGAAGAAACTTCGTCCTCCTATCCTATGAACTTGTTTCTGCAGTTAATTCAGTGGGAAAGTTAAACACCCATTTCCACTGTAACCAGTGACGGAGGAGGGCAAAGGCCTGAAGTTTAAGTGTGCCCCTTTACTTTTCAGCATCACCACCACAAAGCCCATGACCTCTGTAGTCCAAGGCTCATTTTTACATGTCACAATATGTCCCCATGTTCTCAGGGTGGACACGGACTTAGATGGAAGGTGAGGGTTTAAGACCTGATGCCCTCCCTGACATCCCACGGTGGGTTCAAACCCGCAGACTCAGGCTCATCAAGTTCCCAAAGCACACACTCGACCACTGAGCTATTGCGACCCCGGCTATGACCCTTCTTGTCCAACTGTGTTAAATGCTGACAAATTGATGCCTAAACACTTCAAGAATTTCATGTTTGGAGACGGACTGAGTGGGAGTGTTGCTCAGAGGAAGCCAAATATTTTTGGCCTAATTAAACAACGCAAACACTCAAACAGAAAATAACTCAGAGCTTTACCATGTATGTTTGGCACAGTAGTGGTGTTTTCAATGTAGATGGCGATACTGCTTTATTGTATATATTAACAACTGAATGAAACTGAAATCTCCATTCACAACTACTGTGGACACCTTGGCGCCTGTCTAGAGTCCTTTTTGTTGGTTTTGGACATATTTATGACAGCAGACGTGCGTACATGTGATGTGCATGGAGGCTGGTTGCACCGGACCACATGAGGCTATGCTAGTGACATTAGCTAGTGCATTGCTGCACCAGTAAGTGCAAAGTACTCTGTATAAACTTGTGATCTCTTAGTTAATGTAAGAAGTGCGTAATGCAGCTTATAGCTCCAGTCGCTAAAGAAAGTTGCTGTTGCTTTGGCGGTGCCATAGAGTCTGTATGCCTCTGATTAGTCAGTAAGAGGTCTGGTTTACATGTCATGATTAGTCCTCATGTTGTGGGGGTGGATACAGATTTAGATGGAGCTCGGCAGATCAAGCCTGAGTGCCCTTCCTGGTGCCCCATGGTGGGTTCGAACCCGCAACTTCTGGCTCATCAGTTCCTGGAGCACACTCTCTAACACAGAGCTACCACATCCCCTCTAGTCAGTAATATTCATAACAAGTGTTTGTCAATGTCACTCAAAGTGAAACCGTCCGGTCATTGAACAACACTGCAAGATTCCCCGCAGTGGGAATCCAAACAAGCAGGCAACGCCGCAGTCTTGAGAGGCCTGTGGTCGTCTAGTCATTCAACAGGCAGGCCGAGCTCACGGTGAGACTGTAGCCTGCCTAGGACTGTGTCAACTCTGTGTGTGTGTGTGTGTGTGTGTGTGTGTGGGTGTGTGTGTGTGGGTGTGTGTGTGTGGGTGTGGCAGGCATCATCACTGCAGGCCCATTACTGCCTGTTCCCAACCTATTCCACATCCTCCCTTCCGGTAGGCGCTACAGAGCACAACCAGAAGACCACCAACACAACCAGACATAAAAACAGATTCTCTCCACAGGCTGTCATTCTTATAAACACTTAACATGGTGAATTTCTAACCATACATCTTGTTGATATGCTGTACTGTACATGGTAGTGTTCTGCATGCTCTGTCATGTCATCCACCTCAGACACGTGTGTCGGTAACATGCTAACATTTATCCCAGCGTCTCTGATACATTCTCTGCTCCATTGTGTATAATAGCCTCCTAGCTTGACCTATTTACAGTCAGTCCTTGTGTGTATATCTGACGGTTGTTGTGTTGTCATTCTGTGTGAAGTGCCTGAGAGCCATGAAACCAGAGTGACGCTCCATAGATGTGGAAACCTACACTGCCAACAGACTGGTTCTGAAACGTAACCCATGACATCAATCTGAGGTATTGGTTCACACTTGATATTCTGAAGTCAATCCAAGTTCAAACTGGGTTAGCAAACATGATCCTTTAATTGTAACCACCTCCTAACGGGGAGGTGGAGATTGGGCCGAGAGGGGTTAATGCTGACATGTAAGGGATAAGAAGTGTTTCATCTCAAGGCTTGTACACACACATAATCACGTCATTCATACCTGTGACTCATAGGTATGAATGACGTGTGATTATGCTCATAGGCTATGTGTGTTCAAGTCTCTATCTCTGTTGAAATCACATCATTGTACTGTGGAAAGAATCCCACACAAGCATAGAGGACACAAAGACGGGCTGAGATCACAGCCAGAGCCCATTTTGTTGTCTGGCACCAGTACTAGCCGCTAAGCTACAGGGCCACTAACATGTTAGCAATGCTTTCATCATGTGTGCACATGGTTCAGTAGAGGAGATGGAGCTTTGCATTGGTCTGGGACATGTCTCTGGTATTACCACTGTGTCGCTGGGTGGAGCAGTGGTCCAACTTGGATGAACTGACCAACTCAAAAGGTGCTAAAATAATAAGCATTCAGTTCTACAGTATGAGTGGTGACCTGTCCAGGGTGTTTTCCTGCCTTTTGCCCAATGAGTGCTGGGGTAGGCTCCAGCCTGACCCCGTGACCTGACTTTGGATAAGTGGTTGACATTGGGTGGGTGGATGCTGCGGTATGTAAAGGTCAACCGTGTCAGCTATCTTTTTAACAAACCACTGCAGATTGTGTGTAGGTCTCTCTTTTGCTGATCAGATGATATCCATCCATCCATCCATCCTCAACCACTTTTGCAAAGTGAGGATGTAGTCGTACTGGAGTCTGTCTCAGTGCTCATCGACTGAAAGGTGGGGAAACACCCTGGACAGGTCACCTTTCTTTCTCTGTACTTGAACAGTTAGGGGTTCAGTATCGGTGTCTTGTTTGCTGCAAACCACCAATCTTCTGATTACTAGATGACTGCCCTGCCTCCTAAGCTATGCTCTCTCTCTGATGAAATGCCTCATGATCACCTTAAACACTCTGCTTCGCTCTCTGTCGAACTCTCACACAGAAATAAACAATGACAACGCCAACTGTTCCAAAACCCACACGGAGCAAGAGACTGAGTCACTAGTTGTGGGTTTGAACCTGGGAATCAGGAAGGGTATCTGGCCTTGATCCCCCCCCATACCTGCCCTGATATGGACTGGTGACCTGTCATGAGTGTTTCCCCACCTTCCATCCAATGAGTCCTGGGATGGCCTCATGCATGACCCCAAAACTTGACATCAGATAAGCAGTTGACGATGGATGGATGGATGGAAACAGCTGCAAGTTGGCAGTCACAAGTCCTGAGGCCATCACACACCTCTGTTTGACAACAGACCACAGCTACAAGAAGTCTCCGAGACATTTCTGGCTTTGACTGCGGCTGCTTTCATGTGTCTGCTGGAAGATAAACCTCTCTGAAGGCAGATGATGTGCCTAGATAACTGCAGCTGTCAGGGACAAACCACAGCCGTCCTGTCCCCATCTCCACATGAAGGGGGAGCACTCTCCGTTGTGAAATGGGCATATTGATGCAGAGCACAGCCTATATTCAGCAATCGTGGCCCAGTGTTGTGAGGTTTTCCTCTCGACACTAGAGAAGTCCTCTGCTCAGTCCTCCCCTGGTCATAACAGATCCCCTGGGTGTCACGGAGCTTGTGAAGGTTCTCATTTGTCCCCTCTCCACGGTTGAAACGGCTGGTTCAAGCAGTGAGGCTTTTTTCACGTAGATGCTCTGGTTGAGGGCTTAATTCAGGGCAGGGCTATCCACCACCATGTGCCAGGAGGTAGGAGCTGTTGTCTGGTGGTGAGGATGTGAGATGACAGATATTTCTAGAATGGTCCAGTGTGGGGCTGGGGGACCTCAGCAGATACCCAGTAGTGCCAGAACATACAAATTTATTAGTTTGGCATTGTGGCAAAGGAGGATTTCCGGTGTGTGTGTGTTTGTGTGGGGGGGGGATGCTACAGTCGTCGTGGAGACCCCCTTGATGATGCGTTCAGGCTGCTTAGTGATGGGCTTAGAGGGCGGTGTGCCAAGCTAGCAAATCCTCCACAGGGATTTTCACTGGCCAGGGTCTGAGCCCTAATTCCACCCAATTGACTCCAGATGTTACAGCTGAGGGATGGATTGGAGAAAAGGGGGTGAGGGAGGGTTGGGCTTCAGAGTACATGGGTGAGGGATGGAGAGCCACAGGGAGGAAGGCAAACTCAGGTATTTTGTGAGACAGGCCAAAGACAAAATGAGTGAAAGGATGCAAGAAGAGCAGGATGGGTTGTATTGGGGGTACGGATACAAAAACATGCATTTGGCCCATGTTGTCCTTCAGGGCTCTGCGGTAGCTCAGTGGTAGAGCACAGTTAGAGAACGGATGAGCCAGATGTGAATTTGAACCCACCACAGGGCATCAGGAAGGGCATCCAGCTTTAATCCCCCAAGTTCTATCTAAGCCCATGGCCATGGCAATATGGACCTCTACTTCAGTGATACTCTTCCTCTTTTCCATCTTTATTGTGTGTTTCTCTGCTCCACTCATGATGCTACATGAAGAACTGTTTGTGTTCAACAGGACCTAAAGCGACCCGTCTGTCTGACCCGTCACACACTCTGAGTTTCTCTTTCTGTCTTCAGCTGTCTGTGCCTCCGCTGAGCACCATCTGGTTCAGGTCAGAGATGGGTGGATGGGGGGAATTATGGGTTCTGTTCTGAGGAATCCCCTCCATATGTTTGAGTTCTACACCAGTTAATCTCTACAGATCAATCCTTCACACCCTCAGTCTCCCTTTTAGGAAATAGATCCCTGAATCCCAACTTGGTGCATTTTCCTTCTATATATA
>OMLC01102800.1:4097-18543 GCA_900302585.1 Regalecus glesne | reverse complement strand
GCTTCTCATCAGTTCAATGCCATATATGAGGAATGAGGAACCAACAAAAAGGAAGTGATATGTAAAATAAAAAAGGTGCTCACCCAACAAAGAAAGAATGTGTGTGTGTATGATTCCCTTATCAGTCCCGCAAGGGGAAATTTGGATTTCTCTATATTTTTGACCCAACCTATTGTATAGGAGCAGTGAGCTGCCAACATATGGCGCTCGGGGAGCAGTTAGGGGTTCAGTGTCTTGCTCAAGGACTCCTCGACATGGTGTATGCAGGACTGGGGATCAATCTTGCAACCTTCCAATTGCCAGGCGACCGCTCTACCCACTGAGCTATTCCGCCCCGCAAATGACGACGAGCGATCCAGGAAATATTTCTTCTATTTCTCAAGTCCAAAATAAAAAAAAAAGAATTTAGCTATCAACTTGGCAGCATTCGTTCTGATAATAATGGTCTCCCCCAGAAAGGTTCTGTTTCACCTGTTCTAACTCCTCCCTTCTCATAGGAGCTACAGAGCGCTGTATGCCAAAACTACCAGAATTTAAAACAATTTCTTTCCCCGGGCTGTCATTCAAATTAAAGCTTAACATTTTCAAGTTCCAACCATATAAATTGCAAAAAGAGGTGAATCTGTTCAACTGGATCAGAAGTTTATTAAGAAACGTTTCGTCACTCACCAGGTGACATCTTCAGTCTGAGCTGAAGGCAAACATCCCCCTCCTTATAAACGATACCTTGATGCCACACAACAATAGGCTGGTTTCATATGCAAGTTTGGTGATCAACTGCACATTCAGTGACAATGAGCACCATTCACAGAGGATTGGGGAATGTTTGCGATCACGGCATTGTATGACGCCGACAGATGTACTTTCAGGCCACCACCTCTATTCACCATATATAAACCATATAAATTGTATATACTGCACTGTGCATTGTAGCTGTACTAGCATGCTGTGTCATGTCCATCTGCCTCTGGTATGAATGTAAGTAACCTGCTAACATTTATATCTCTGATGCATTATCGCATCATTATGCTTTATCACTTGTAATTTGTGCCTGTATATAGTCAATGTTTTAGCTATATATCTGAAAATTGTTATTCATGATTGTCATTCCATGTGAATTACTTGTGAGAGTCATGAAACTGAAGTCAAATTCCATGTGTCTGAAAAACTACATAGTCAAGGAATTGATTCTGATTCCAACCTCGCCTGCTGTTATGGAAATGATGGATGCTATATTATAGTTAATTCATTTGTTGGAGTTTGTTGAAAGAATGCCTATTAAGCACATTCATTTAAGAAAAAATGATTCCAACAAACAAAAACTCCAACAGAAGAAGAAGAAGGCGACTTTATTTTGTCAGTGTACGTTACAAATTGGGTTGTAGTGAAATGTGTTTTCTAGATGTAACCAATCCTATTTAAAGAAACAATGGGCAGCTTCAGCTCCTAGGGGGACCAACTCCAGTTCTTTGTCCATTGGCTTGGTCAGGGGCAGAGACCGGATTATTAACCTTAACATGTATGTCTTTTTGATTTTGGCAGGATATTCGACTACCTAGAGGAAACCCCTGCAGACAGACACAGGGAGAACTTGTGTTGATCACCCAACTTGCTTACGAACCCCCCCTATTGTGTGGTATCAATGTAATGTTTATAAGGGGGGGTGTTTGTTTTCAGCTCAGACTGAAGAAGTCGCCTGGTGGGTGACGAAACGTCTCCAAATAAACTTTTGATTTCCATACCTGGATTATTGAGCATGTATCAAGACACCTTGATAGAGAGGAATGCTGGTTTGAAATGGGGGTGAAGGAGGCCATTTATGTAAAAAGGGAATGACCGTCATTGAACGGGTGGTGGCCTGAGAGTATATCTATCCTTGTTTTACAATGCTGTGATTGCAAATATTCCCCAATAGATGGATAGATAGATAGATAAACAAACAATACAAAGTCAAAACCTATTATATGGCTAGACTGTGTATTTTCATTGTTTGAAAGTTTGGCAAATTTGTTAGATAGATCGTCAGTGGTAGTATTTAAAATGTGAAATCCTGAATATGAAATGTTTACCTGTTATGGTCCCAGTAATATTTAATGTTAAAATGCACAGACGTAACAGCATATGATATATTGAAGCTAAGGATATTCAAGTAAAAAAAGGTTGTAAATGCATTTACAAGAACAATATTTTCGACTCTTATTGTGAGATGCTTCATTTGAAAAACAACTTAATTCAAAGTCTTGATGCACGCTCAATAATCCAGGTAAGAGAATCACAATAAAAAGAGGTGAATTGGTTCAACTGGAACTCAGAAGTGTATTAAGAAAAAAAATGTCTCAAACAGGTGACATCTTCAGTCTGAGCAGATTGCAAGTATCCCCCCTTTATAAATAGTGCATCAATGCCACAGGTATTTGGTCATGTGAATATGATCCCAGCCAATAAGCTACAGTAGTTGTCCGAACAATATTTTCCAATTCCTGAACATGAAGAGACCACTGATAAAACTCTTCAGAAGTGCAATGACGGTCACTTCATCATTGTTTCATCATATACCTATTTAACCCAACTTCCTAAAAATTATAGGTTAGACTTGCCACCGTTAAGCATTTGTCTCAAGTCTTTTTTAACATATTTATGTACCTGAAACGGCTGCTGTTTTCACACATATAGACATCTCCTGAGTGCTTTTGCCGCAAGGGAATAGTAAGAGTTGGCTCTTTGTTTATCACTGTCCAGTGCTCAGTGGCTAGAGTGATTAGAATGCTGGGACACGCATTTGCAGTGTCCTGCTAAGGCCCCAATCACCAATAACAGCATTTATTGTTTTCTAATCAGCAGCCCTTTGGCTGCTCCGATCACTCAGTAAATAATGGAGATGTCAATACTCTCCTGGCCACTTGCCCCCCTCCCACAACCACTTCTCTCCCATTGCAGCCACTATAAAACCCCCTTCATTAATCACACGTTACGTTTGAAAAGAGTTCAAACTGTCAATGGCTGAAAACATGCCCACGCACATACACAACCAATCATGCATGTGCATACAAACATTCCTGCAAGCACACACACATGCGCACTCGCATACATACACATGTGCATGTGTACACACACAAATACGCATATAACTCCTCCTGCTGTATATAAGTGGTCAAGCAGCCAATGTCTTCTTGTCAGTGAGGCAGCTCCCCTGATTAGCACTTCCAGCCTCTGTTCTGGCCCAGGAATTACCCCTCTAATCTTGTAGTGAGTTATTTGCCGGAGACCAATCAGCCTGATCAGATGAATTACCCTCTCTGTAACTGCCTGGGTGCTCCAAGAACACTGCACACTCAGAAATACACATACGGACACACGTATACACAAAAATGCAAGTATGAGTAAATTTTATACACAAAAGTACTGGCACAGTTATGCACTCAACTGTTGACACAGACATCCATACACTAACACTCCATCTACACATTCAAACTGCAGAGGAATGTATTACACACAAATACACACACAGACATACACAAGTATTGCTCATACACTGCATAAACATGAATACTGCATATACACATTTGTAGGAGTATACTAATGGGCATCATACCATTCATTATTTCATCTCAATGTACAATATATTCATATCCAACTTGAACTGCCATGTTGTTTTTCTCCCTACCTATGTCCTGCTTTTCACTTCGATGCTATAACACTGCAAATTTCCCCCCGTGGGACTAATAAAGGAATATCTTGTCTTATCCCACTCAATGCATTTGCACATGCAAGTTATACACATAGAATTGACATACAGACACATGGTGCACATCTGCATGGCAAAACAGAACTTTTTTTACACATACATCCTGGTGTGGACTGCAAGATAATCAGCCCACGTTCAGGCCTGTTTTGAAGAGAAGCCAACCTGGAAGCGGAAATTTCATCCATCCATCCATCCATTGTCAACCGATTATCCGGTGTCGGGTTGCGGAGGTAGCAGATTTCAGCCGGGACCGCCAAGCTTTCCTTTCCCTTTCAACATCCAATAGCTCTGATTAGGGATCTCGAAGCATTCCTAGGCCAGCGTGGAGATTTAATCCCTCCATCTGGTCCTCGGTCTACCCCGTGCCTAAGAAACCTCTTTTGGTAGGCGATCAGGTGGGATCCTTACTTGATGCCCGAACCACCTCAACTGACTCCTTTCTATTTGTAGGACCAGCGGCTCTACTCCAACTCCCTCACGTATGTCTGAGCTTCTCACCCTATCTCTAAGGGAGAAAGCAGACGCCCTCCTAAGAAACCTCATCTCAGCTGCTTGTATGGCCATAGGAGAGAGTGGGCACAAACATTGATCAGTAGATCGAAAGCTTTGCCTTCTGGCTCAGCTCTCTCTTGGTAGCAATGGTTTGGTAAAGGGAGCGCAATACCGCCCCAGCAGCTCCAATTCTCCGGTCCAACTCATGCTCCATTCTCCCCTCACTTGAGAACAAGACCCCGAGATACTTGAACTCCCTCACTTGGGGTAAGGATTCATTCCCTACTCGGATCGGACAATCCCCTAGTGTCCTGCTTATAACCATGGTCTCAGATTTAGAGGTACTAATCCTCATTCCAGCTGCTTCACACTCAGCTGCAAACCGATCCAAAGAGTGTTGGAGGTCAGAGACCAATGATGTCAACAGAATCACATCATCTGCAAAAAGCAGTGATTTAATCCCAAATTCACCGAATTGCAGACCCTCTCTTCCATGACTATGCCTGAAGATCCTGTCCATGAAGCTCACAAACAGGATAGGTGATGAGGAGCAACCCTGGCGGAGACCAACCCCTACTGGGAAAGAGTCCAACTTGTACCCAGAACTCTTGGGGGGCAGCATAGCTCAGTGGATAGAGCGGTTGTCTGGTGATTGGAAGGTTGCAGGAACGATCCCCGGTCGTGCATACAGCATGTCAAGGTGTCCTAGAGCAAGACACTGCTCCCCGAGCGCCATATTTTGGCAGCTCACTGCTCCTATACAATAGGTTGGGTCAAAAATGCAGAGAAATCCAAATTTCCCCTTGCGGGACTGATGAGGGTTTTTTCTCTTTTCTCTTTCTCTTCTCTTCTCTTCTCTTTATGACAAAACTCTCGCTTTGGGCATAGAGAGATTGGATGGCCCTGAGTAGTGACACTCTCAACTTGTACTCCCACAGAACCTCCCACAATATATCCCGAGGGACTCGCTCATAAGCGTTCTCCAGCTCTACAAAACACATGTAGACTGGATGGGCATACTCCAAGGCCCCCTCCAGGATCCTTGCAAGTGTAAAGAGCTGGTCTGTTGTTCCATGACCAGGACCAAATCCACATTGTTCCTCCTCAATATGTGGTTCAACGGACCCTCCTTTCTAGCACTTCAGAGTAGTAGATTATTTTTTCCAGGGAGGCTGAGTAATGTAATGCCTCTGTAATTACCACACGCCCTCTGGTCCCCTTTTTTGAACACTGGGACCACCACCCCTGTCTGCCAGTCATTAGGCACTGTCACAGAATTCCAGGAAATGTTTAAGATACGGGTTATCCATGACAGCCGATCAATACCCAAAGCCTTCAGCATTTCTGGACGGATCTCATCAATCCCTGGGGTTTTCCCACTGTGTTTTTTTTACTATTTCAGTGACCTCCTCAAAGGAAATTGATGTTGATCCTCCATCGCTCTCCAGCTCTACCTCTATCCTAGAGGGTGGGTTAGTTGGGCTCAGGAGTCCCTCAATGTGTTCCTTCCATTGTCCTATTAACCTCCTCAGTTGAGCTTAACAGCGTCCCATCCTTCCTATAAACAGCTTGGACAGTTCCCCGTTTTCCCCTCCTGTGGTGCCTGACGGTTTTCCAGAGGTGCTTTGGTGCTGACCTAAAGTCCTTCTCCATGGCTTCCCCAAACTCCTCCCACACTCGCTGTTTTGCCTCTTTCACTACTGAGGCTGCCGTCCTTCGGGCCTGTTTGTACCTTGCAACTGTCTCTGGAGTCTCCCAGGATAATATATCCTGGAAGGCGTCCTTCTTCAGTCGGACAGCTTCCCTGACTGGTGGTGTCCACCAGGGTGTTTGTGGGTTACCACCCCTTGAGGCACCTATGACCTTGAGACCACAGCTCACAGTTGCAGCTTCAGTAATAGAAGCTTTGAACATAGCCCACTCTGATTCAATATTCCTAACCACTACAGGGATGCCAGAAAAGCTCTGCTCTAGGTGGGAGTTGAAGGTCTTCTTGACAGAGTCCTCCTTCAAGCATTACCAGTTCGCCCACACTATACCTTTGGGCTTACCAGGTCTGTCCTGAGGCTTCCCTCTCCACCTGACCCAACTCATCACTAGATGGTGGTCCGTTCAGAGCTCTGATCCTCTCTTCACCCGAGTGTCCAAAATGAGTGGCATTAAATCATATGATACAATTACAATATATATCATTGATTTTTGCCCTAAGATGCTCTGGTACCTTGTACACTTATGAACATCCTTATGTTCGAACACGCTGTTGGTTACAGACAATCCATGGCTAGCATAAAAGTCCAACAATAAAGCACCACTTGAGTTAAAATCAGGGAGGCCATTCTTCTCAATCACACCCCTCCAAGTGTCTTCCATCATTACCCACATTTGCATTGAAGTCTCCCAGTAAAAAGATAGTGTCCCCTACAGGAGCTCCATTCAGGACTCCATCCAGGGTCTCCAAAAAGGTTGAAAACTCTGATGTACTGTTTGGTGCATAGGCACAGAAAACAGTCAGAGTTTTCCCTCCCATAATCCTAACAAGTAGGGGCATGATTCTCTCATCCACAGGGTTAAAATCCAATATATAGGCCCTCAGCCGGGGAGTTGTGAGTATCCCAACACCTGCCCGGCGTCTCTCACCTTGGGCAACTCCTGAGAAGTATAAAGTCCATCCCCTATCTAAGACCTTGGTTCCAAATCGGATGCTGTGAGTAGATGTCAGCCCCATCAGATCTAGTTGGTACCGTTCAACCTCCGGCAAAAGCTCTGGCTCCTTACCCCCTAAGGAGGTGACATTCCACGTCCCTAATGCTAGCATCTGTTGCTTGGTTCTGGTCCGCTAAGACCATTTGACTTAATTGCTACCTGTCTGGCAGTGCCCTGTCTGACCCCACTGGTTCTTCCAGTAGGATGTTGGTCTACAGGATGGAGAAGTGTCCACATTGTTTTTCCAGACTACCCAGGCTTCCTCGAGGTAGGGTAACGTCACTTGTTTTTGGATCTTTCATGGGGTTTTCTTGAACCATTCTTAGTCTGATCCCTCACCAGAGACCATTTTGCCATGGGAGACCCTAACATGAGCACAAGGCTCCAGACAACATAGCTCTCGGGATCATAGAGACACTCAAACCTCCCCACCACGATAAGGTGATGGTTCCTCGGAGAGGAGAATTACATTGTTATTAATTTTTTTGCCACGAAGCCTGGGGCCCACATCTGGAGCCAGGCCCAGAAGGAGGGCCTGTTAGCAAGTGCCTAGAGGCTGAGTTTGCCCTAGAGCCTAGCTGGGCTCAGCCTGAAAAAATCTAGGTAGAACCAGTGGCCTTGGGTACACTGCCAGACAGGTGGCAGTGAAGGCAGAGGGTCTCATTGGATTATACTCTTGCAACAGAAGCAAGCATTTAGGGATGTGGAATGTCACCTCCCTACGGGCTAGGGAACCAGAGCTTGTGTGTAAGGTGGAACGGTACCAGCTAGATCTAGTGTGGCTCATCTGTACTCACAGCATTGGGTTTGGAATGAGTCCTTACCCTAAGTGAGAGAATTCAGGTATCATGGGGTCCTGTTCTCAAGTGAGGGGAAGAACGCGCATGAGTTGGACTGGAGAATTGGAGACCAGAAGAGAGCTGAGCCAGAAGCCAACACTTTTGATATACCAGTCAATGTTTGTTCCTACTCTTACCTGTGGGCATAAAAGCTGGGTCATGACAGAAAAAACAAGATTGTGGATACAAGAATGGGTTTTCATAGGGGGGGGGCTGGTGTCTCCCTTAGAGATAGGGTGAGAAGCTCAGAGTAGAGCCACTGCTCCTCCAAGTAGAAAGGAGCCAGTTGAGGTAGTTGGGACATCTAATAAGGATGCCACCTGGTCGCCTCCCAAATGAAGTTTTCCCGGCACGTTTAGCTGGGATGAGGCCATGGGGTAGACCGAGGACAAGATGGAGAGATTGTATCTCCACACTGGTCTGGAAATGCCTTGAAATCCCTCAGTCAGAGCTAGCTGATGTTGCAAGGGAAAGGAAAGGTTGGAGTCTCTGACTGAAATCTGCAACCTCCACGACCCGACACCGGATAAGCGGTTGACGGTAGATGAATGGATGGATGGATAAGTCCATGTTAAGGATGCCTTATACAAATTCTTCTTTGGAGCAAGAGAAAAGCTGACCAAAATAGTAATATGATTGTTTCACAGAAAAAGTAATTCACCTTAAATACTACAGCTCACCTTCTGTAGGTACACCTGCTGCCAGTCAATGCCTTTGAAAAATAGATGTTCTTTCACCTCTGGGGCTCTGTTTAAGTGGATGTAAAAAAAAGACGTATGGGGGGAAGGTGATTTTTAAATTTACAATATTAAATCTCTACACACCATGGTTGAATTTCCCTAGTGGTTAGATTGCGAACACGTTGAACTGATAATTCCAAGTGAAAACTTCTTCAATTGTATTTACTGCCTATATCCAGCACCGCCTATTAATTAAATTGAGATGGGATTCTTATCCCTTGCTTTTCTTGATAATGATGCTGGTATTGAATATGCACACTATAACATGTAGTCTGTGTGTGCTCAATAATCCAGGAAAGAAAATCATAAAACAAAGTGGAATCAGTTCATCTGGACAAAACGTTTTATTGAAATATTTTATCATTCTTAATAATCATACAAGTGATATCTTCAGCATCGTCAGCTTACTGCAGGCATCCCCACCATTTATAAACAATACGGTTGCATACCAAAACTAACAATGTTTTCATATGGGTGTTAGCCATCGCCTGGACTTTCAATGGTAATAGTCCATCCTTCAATCTAGTGGAAGGGGGCCTAAGAGTACATCTGGTGCCATCTCACAATGCTGTGATCATCACTATCCCTGAATCCTCTGTAAATAGGACACATTGCCATTGAAAGTCCTGTCAATGGCCTTTTTGCATGTGTAATGCCCACCTGCCACATTGGTTCGTTCACTCTAGCTACATTTAGTCAGCAGCTGCCTGATGTCTTGGCACCTTTTTGCAGTGACTGACTGTTGAAGATCTTGTGACTTAAATGTGACCCTCTCTAGTCTCCTGGATTCAGTTGCACCTTTCACTACCCGAGCTAAACAACTAGAGACTTCCGTCCTAGCTTAATGATGACATATGTACTATTATGCAGGCCCACAAGATACTGGAATGCAAATGACCTTGGGATGCAAATGGTGACAATCAAAATTAAAATACCCAAACGCAGCCATCTCTTAGATGCTGGACATTCACAGCCCATGAGTTTCTATAATTTTTCCACAATAAAATTGATGAGATCATAAATAAGATTAGCCCAGCTACTCCTTTGGCTTCTGTCCAATCAAATCTATATTGATTAAATGAGTCACTGATAGTCCCTATGCTTACAGCTTTAGATAACTTCTCGACATTTTGACAAAGGTAGTCAGCTTCTAGGCCAACTACTTGCCTTCTTGTTCCTTTACCAGAAAAACTATTGAATGACTTCTGGCTTTTTCTTGGACCTAGAATGTACGACATTGTTACGGTATCTGTCACTCCTGGCACTGTACCCAGCGGTTATAGGGCAGCTGTGGTCTAACCGTACTTTATTTGAACTGTAAATTCCATCTAAAGCTCTCTACTCAAAGTAAAGGGCCCAAAGTTTTTTTTAAAAGTGCCCAAAGTTAAAAAAAAGTTAGCTGGTGGCAGGATCCATTTATTTTGGGTCCCAAACTTGTTGAATAACCTGCTCGGTGCCATCAGACAATCAGAGTCTGTGGAGTCCTTTAAATCTGGATTTAACACTCCTCTTTATGCCTTAACCTACAATTAGTTGCCTTTATATTGTATGATTCACAAACTGTTATTGCAGGGCACAGGTAGGTAGCACTGTTCTGCTGATGATATTATACATTATAGAGCAGGGGTATTCAAATACAAATCTTAAAGGTTCACAAATAAATTTTTCAATGAGTCAAAGGTCCGTTTATTATAGTTGGTCAAGCCACAAGCCATAATACAACAGTATTATGGCTCCATGCTCAAAACAAAAAGTCCTTTTCATTCAAGAAAAAAAACATTCTTTCAATAAAAGAAGGTATCTAGATGAACTGATTCCACTTTTATGTGACTACACCCAGTATTTTTACACTGAATCAGGAGGTCTAGTTAAATTCATTTTACAGATCATGTTCATATCTGTGAAGGCAAGTCTATATGTGTAAATAAGTTATATTCTCTAGGTGTCATACCCTCGTCCCAGGCAGCCAAGCCTCTTGGATACATCTCTCTGCAGCAAACCTTCCAGCAGCCCTTTCAGCTCAGCAGTGAAAGAGTCTGGAAGCTCTACGTTCTGTGAAGAGAGATAAGGGAATTGGGAAATTAGAAACAGTGGGGGAAAAAGAGTACAAGGGGAGGTTTACAGATCGATAACGTTTGTACCTCTTACTGTAGTCTCAGTAGAGATTAAATCATTTTTCTGAGTTTAAATTCTGTCAGATATTCAAAGTAAATGTTCAAGAATGGCCACCAAATTAACCAGGAAGCATGGCATTAAGATGTTGGCAAGTGTCCCTTGTTCTGCGGAAGACTATACTTTAACTTAAGCTGAAGTTAAATGTCCCAGCTGCATTCAGTCTGCAACTTGAATCAACGGCACTATGGTGATTTGCCTGGATGAGGTTGACAAGGTGCAGAAGCTACTTGCTAAGGGTATCTTGGTATTTCGATGGTTTGTGTTGGTAATGCAACTTACCACTCTGAGTAAGAAGGTGCTACTGTTTGATGTGACCCCATTTATTAATGCTGATGTACTAGTACTTTTGAGGAAGTGGTAAAGATTCAGTAAGACTGTTTCTCCATTGAAAAACTGGCTTCGGGATATAAATCGCCCAAGTTGTAACACGTGATCTTTCACAGGTGACATGCTAATATATTTCCCAACAAGAGTGAGCTATTTAAACTGACATTCAAATGAGTGTTGAAGAGTTGCAGTAAACTGTTTGTAATCTCAGAGGCTGCAAAATGTTTTAGCTGTGGTAAAGAGGGACATCTTATGAGAACATGTCCAGAGAAACCATCTGTTTCCCCTGAGAAGGCCAAGAGAGTAACATAACATGAACAGACCCAATCTGAACCTGATGAACTGAGCCAGGATGAGCAGGATGGGGTTGTTGATAATCAGGAATGTAAGGGGGTGAATCAAGTGGAACACAGGGTTGATGATAGTGGGACCATGGAAGGGGATCTCTTTACGGGTAATGAGGTGGCTGCCATTAAGTGTGATGAGACCAGGTTCACAGTACTATGGAACAAAAGGAAACTAAAGAATGCTCTGAGTGGTTAACGAGGGAAAAAGGAGCTGGTAAAGATGCAGGTGGACAGCCAGCCACACAGCAAACATCTGAGTCAAAGTCCAGTAGTTGTACAAAAGTAGAGGATGGCTTTATGACTGATGATAACAATGAAATAGAATCTGCACCAATATCCCATGGAGAAAGCAGGGAGGCACGAGTTTACAGAATGGGATAAATATGGGAGTTCCTACATAATACAGGCAGCTATGGGGCTGCAGAGATGAAATAATTATTTTCGGACAATGACACATTTAGAGATTCAATCTGCTTTCACATAAGGAGAGAGAAAAGGTGAGGCTTTACTGACAGAGCTTCACAGACTGAAGAGGCATAAATGAAAGCCTGGATGAGATCTCACTGAGGGAGAGGATGGTGAAAGACAGCCAACTTGTGTTTTTCAGTTTAACTGTTTCAATTTTACTTGATTTTGAGTGTTTATTTCTTTGCCTGTGCCTTCAAGAATATCTTTTCTTATTTTTTTTACCATAAATGGCTTGCTTGAATTTTTGATTTATTAAACTTTATGTTTAGAAAACAAAGTCTCTCTCTATTTGCTTTCCAGTGCTTGATTTTGTCTTGAAGATGTACGACTACAACAACTTTTCTTGACCTGTTAGGGGTTGCCACAGCCTCATCTCTACTCCTTTCATCCTCACCTTTCATGTTTCCTCTCTCATTCATGCACATGTATTCTGTCTTGCTCTTGCTGACTTTCATTCATCTTCTTTCCAGTGCATATCCCCATGTTTCTAGACTCAACTCAACCTTCTCCCTACTCAAAGTCATCCGCATACATCATAGTCCACGGAGACCCCTGCCTGATCTCATCCGTCAACCTGTCCATTAATATTGCAAACAAGAAAGGGATCAGAGCTGATCCTTGATGTAACCCTACCTCTACTTTGAACCCATCTATCATTCCTACTGCACACATCACCACTATCACACTATGCTGCACCACTCTTACATAATTCACTACGAGTAGACTTCATCACACAGTACAACACCTCTTCTCTTGGTACCGTTACATTCTTTATCTAAATCCACAAACAGACAATGTAGCAACTTCTGCCCTCTATATTTCTCCATCAACATTCTCAAAGCAAGCATTGCATTAGTGGTGCTTTTTTGTGGGATGAATCCATACTTCTGCTCATTAATCCTCTCCTCTCATCTTAGCCTAGCTTCCACTACTCTTTCCCATATCTTCATGCTGTGGCTGATCAACTATATATCTCTGTAGTTGCTACAGCTCTGCACATCTCCCTTATTCGTGAAAATTGGTACCAGTATGTAAAATTGGTACCAGTAGGGGCGGCATAGCTCAGTGGGAAGAGCGGTCATCTAGTAATCGAAAGGTTGCAGGTTCGATCCCCGGTCCTGCATACAGCAAGTCGAGGTGTCCTTGAGCAAGACACTTAACCCCTAACTGCTCCCCGAGCGCCATATGTTGGCAGCTCACTGCTCCTATACAATAGGTTGGGTCAAAAATGTAGAGAAATCCAAATTTCCCCTCGCGGGACTGATAAGGGAATCCTTTCTTTCTTTTCTTTCTTCTTCTCCTCTCCTCAGGCATTCTCTCCCTTTGCAAGATTATGTTGAATAATCTAGTTAAAAACTCCACTACCATCTCTCCTGAACACCTCCATGTCTCCACAAGTATGTGGTCTAGGCCAACTGCCATTCCACTCTCATCCTCTTCATAGCTGCTCTCACTTCATCCCTACTAATCCACTGCAGTTCCCAATTTGCTATCTCTGCCAGCATCCAACCTTTGCTCTCTCTTATTTTCTTCATTCATCAACCTCTCAAAGTTCTCCTTCGACATTTTCAGCATTCTCATTTCTCATCACATTTACATCTCTACCCTTAATTGCTCTAAGCTGTTGCACATCTTTCCCAGCTCAGTCTCTCTGCTTAGACAATTGATACAAGACTTTTTCTCCTTCCTTAGTCTCCAACCTATCATACAATTCACTATATACATTTCCTTTACTACCTCCTCCCTTTGCCTTACACTGCATCTTCTTGTACTCCTTTCAACTTTCATCATCTCTGGCTATCCCGCCGCATTTTTGCCCACCCCTTTCTCTGTATACTCTGCTATAGTTTCTCATTCCATCACCAAGTTTCCTTGCCTTCCATCCTCTGTCCAGTTGACCTGGTTGCCCAGCCATCCAGCAACTCTTCTCTACCTCCCAGTGCCCGCCGAAACACCTCCCTAAATCATCCGATGCTTTCTAACTGCATTTGCTCTTGTCACAACCTTGCAGTCTACAATCTCTTTCAGATCATGTCTTGGTGCAAGCTCAATAATCCAGGCAAGGTAATCATAAAAGATAGGTGAATTGGTTCAACTGGATCAGATGTTTATTCAGATTTATTCAGAATAAACTTCTGATCCAGTTGACCTGATTCACCTGTTTTTTTGTGTCTTTCAGAAAATCCATTCTGCACAAGATATAGTCCACCTGTGTGCATTTTCTTCCACTTTCATATGTTGCCCTGTGTTATTCCATCCTCTTGAAATATGTATTCACCACAGGACTTCCCATGCTTTTGGCAAAGCCCATCACCTCCCTCCACATTTCTCTCTTTGACACCAAACCTACCCATCACCTCCAGCACCAAAGCGCTTCTGGAAAACCGTCCGGCACCTCAGGAGGGGAAAACAGGGAACTGTCCAAGCTGTTTATAGTAAGGATGGGACGCTGTTGAGCTCAACTGAGGAGGTAATGGGACGATGGAAGGAACACTTTGAGGAACTCCTGAACCCAACTAACCCTCCCTCTAGGTTAGAGACAGAGCTGGAGGATGATGGAGGATCAACATCAATTTCCCTGGAGGAGGTCACTGAGGTAATAAAAAATCT